>JASCZI010242032.1:33466-48546 GCA_036250425.1 Stylosanthes scabra | reverse complement strand
GACCTCCCCGACCTCGCAGAGGTGGGTAACTCGAGTCAGGAGAGTAACAGGAGAACTACAATGAGGCGGTTAAGATTAAAAAGGAATAACTCCCCATGACTCCCTAAAAAACCGCCCATGATCCACCAGGGGGAATAACCACCTCTGTGTACACTCATAAATAAGATGGTAGGGTAACCACCAAAGGTATGAAACACTTACTCATAATTCTACACTACATACTACAGGCTAAAACTCCAACTGACTTAAGCATCGGAGTGCCTTGCAGGTACACCCCCCCGCCTGTTCATTGGAGCTCCTCCACCAGACTTGCAGATTGGGCCGTGTCGGTTGCAGACTTGTTAGTCCTTGACGCAACACAAACATTTCTTATTTAATTTTTTAAATATGATCTAAACATTACTTGCTCACTAGTCTTCAATTTATCATCTTTATCCTTATAAATTTGACCCATCAATTGAAATTTTAACCTCCACTTGTCGGATAGATAGAAATGAATTTTGAAAAAAAAATGTCTCATTAATTTTTTTATTTATTTAATAAGAAGCAGCAAGAGAATAAATATTGTTGGATTTGAAGAAAATTGGAATGTTTTTTTGTAGCAAGATAAATAAAGTGAGTGATGGGAGAAAGAATGGAAGAAGTGATGAAAAACATGCAGAGTGATGGTAGAGACATTTCATCGAAGGGTTAAGCAATAGTGGTAAGGAAGGCAACGCCCTTATTTTTTGTAATTCAAGGCTAATCACACATTAAAAAATTAATAAAATGGTAGGGCCGAACAAAACCACTCATTGCTCCTTGTTAAAGCTAAGTATAATGATTTCCCCTTTTCAATTTCTCTCAGAGGGGTCTCTTTTGGAAATCATTTAATTTATACATTACTTTGGAAGTTTAGGCTTGCGATTCATACAAGCAAATGTCCCTTTCCCCCTCTTTCACATCAATTGTGGTGGTTCATTCGCATCGATCAATCACCTCCCCCCAGCCCCCTTTCCCCTTCTCTTCTCCGATCCCTCTCCCTTTCCCTACTCCCTTTAACTATATTCTATTCTATCTACGTATTCATACACAACGTTTAAAATGCTACATATTAAACTAATGCTTGGATAGTTATATGTCTTAACTAATCAACACAACACCTATATGCACCAAGCTAGCAGACAACCCATTTCTTTTCTTCACCAAGTACCTTAGCTTTTGCTATACATATATATATTCCATATATGTATATAAATAGAGTTTACTTGCAATACAATAAAGTGTAAAATATTCTTACACTATTCTTCATTAGTTACATGTTTGTATTTTTTAAGACATTTAAAAATATGAATGGTTAAATAAAATATTTTTAGTGATTAATACGATAATTTTATTATTTATTTCTGTTCTCAAGTCTACCAATGGAGAAATATACTTTGGAATATCAAAATAAATACCTACAAAAGGCATTTTGACGCTCAAATCAAATTCGAAAAGTGTTGTGTGATGATAAATGTCTTGCAAAAAGTAAAGTTTATTATTGTCCAAATGAAATGGACTATTTCACTAGTTATACTTTAGAATACAACCAAAATT
Organism: Stylosanthes scabra; assembly: GCA_036250425.1. Taxonomy (NCBI): domain Eukaryota; kingdom Viridiplantae; phylum Streptophyta; class Magnoliopsida; order Fabales; family Fabaceae; genus Stylosanthes; species Stylosanthes scabra. The sequence goes on along the minus strand of JASCZI010242032.1, from coordinate 46,968 downwards.
AATAATGTTCGAAATGAATTAGAATTTCAAAAGTGATTTATTTTGATTAAATATGGATAAAAATATTAGTATATGTGGTTAGAAATATAACTATTTATTTATTTCTTTTTATCACCTTAAATTTTTAGAAGAAGTGATTTATGACATTGTATCTGAGCTTTTATAACTTAAAAAGTGTATAATTCAATTTTTATTGACCACAAACAAAAGTATTTAAGCGTATTATATAAGGCAAATAAATAGAAAAAAAAAACTATACGAATATTTGCATAAATCTATAATAAATTTTTGTGTGAAGGACATATTAAATATTAGTTAGAAAGATTATTATTTATATAATTTTTTTATTGACTTAAATTTTTAAAAATAGTGATTTCATAATGTATGTTTGAAAAAATTCCTAAAACATAATAACATAAAATAATCGACCATTTTATTAAATTATATCTCAAGAACAATGGAGTTACAATGTCCAAATCAATTAGAATTTTAAAAGTAATAATTTGTTTCGATTAAATAAGGATAAAAATAATTAGTGTATTTATATACACACATTGTTTTCAAATATTGGGTTGAGATATATTTGTCGTTTATTTGTTCTATTTTATAGTTCTTGTCATTACTTAATTCTTTAAAAAGGACTAGCTAGTTAAGGCTATTGTGTAGAATGATGAGGTGAGGATTATTTTATGAGTTTTATATATATATATTGGGTTAATAAGTTAGTTAATAATACATATATATGTCACACGTACAAGTTGCGACATATCGTCTTTCTTATCCAATCACTATCAAGGCATAGAATAGAAGGTGCATTATATATATGATTATATGGGTAACTTGAGATACAACTTGTGACATATCGTCTTATCCGATCATTATCAAGACAAAGAAGGCAGATTCGAATTCTGTGATGAATATATGTAAAATCTCTTGAAGAGTAGCGAAGTAGTTCATTGCATGGAATTACTTTAATTAAGGGCCAATGTCATTGTGGAATAGCACCATGATCTCACCTCCATAACTAATGGGGCCTTTCGATTGAAACAACCAGTGTTAGGGCCGCTTTAGGCAAAGCCGACAGTATATCTTTCCCGAACTTACTTTAATTGTTTAATTATTAATAATAATAACTTATTACTCCTGCTGTTAACTATTATATTTATTATCCATGGACTTTTCTATTTGAAAGAAAGAAAGAAATTGCTATCAGTAAATTCATAATTAAATATATAATAGTTTACCCCCCACAGTCCCACACCCTTTCCCTAAGAAAAGAGAAGAAAAGCTAAGTACTCAAATAGATTAAAATACCTAAAAGAAAGTTATAAATTAAAGAAAACCACTTTCCATCTTTTGAGAAATAAATGCATGTGATTGCAGCGTATGTTTGGTTATGATTAGTGATTGATGAAAGGACATGGCGATAAACTCATAGTTTTTTAGCAGAAGGTTAATACGAATAAAAAGGTTCCTATGAATCAAAACATTAAATTTTTGGGTATACTATTATATAATGATTTATAGATTTATAGATTTTTTAGACTTGTTTAGATGATTTTCTTAAAAAAGATTTTTTTTGGAATTATTTTTTAAAAAAAATTTTTACAAAAATAAAAGTAATTTTGTATTTAAATATCTCATGTAATAATATCTTTTTATTTGTCAATTGTATTTGAGTACAATAATATAAAATATCTTTTTTTGTTTATTTATTATATTAAAATATTTTTTTCGAAAAAAAAAATTTTAAAAAATGTAAAATCATCTTTTAAAATTTTTTTTTTATTTTACTAGTACTTTTATTTTTACTATTAGAAATTATAAATACGTTAAAAATATAAAAAAAAATTCTATAAAAAAGATTTTATTTTAGCCAAATAATGACATCTAAACAAGTTTTTAATAAGATAATTAGTAATTAAAAAAATTAATTTTTTTATTAATATCAAATACATATTTCTTCATGGTATTATTAGTGCCTACCTTTTATTCTTCGTATAGTATTAGGAATATTATAGATAACCAATATTTTTATAACTAATAAATTAATCAATAATAAATTAAATCTAAGGTGAATATTCTGTTAAAAATAGAATATCATATACCATATAATTAAGAACTTCTGAAAATCAAATATACATATAATTTTACTCATAATATTATTGATAAAAATTTGTTAATGATCATTTAATAACAAGAATTTTATAATTAAACATTAAAAAATGATGCATATAAAAGAAATTATATTTGATTGATTGAATTATATTGTTTACCAAGATTTTTGTTACTTGTACATCCAATTATCTAAATCAAGGTCATTAATGATCCCAAAATCCACTTTAAGTCACAAGTTGTCTGAGGCAGTGGTCCATACAGGTCCGGGGAACTTGAGTGCAGGTCTTATTAGGGTTGAAATTGTTACCGGCAATAATTAATCGTTATAGCTTTAATTTTGCAACATATATCCTGAATTAATCACTTTTTTCAATTGCCGAAATATATACAGAGTGATTAAACAGCTTGGTTTCATATATGAAGGCAGGCAGGCTTAGCTTGACGACAATCATATTCCCACGATTGATTTCTTCTTAAATAAATTAAAACACAATAATATATATCAAATCAAATCAAATCAAAAGAAAATTGGGATTGCTTAGATCATAAATCATAAAGCAACGAACTTGTTTTTTTTTCTGTCTTTCTCACACGTGTTTGGATATGTATTGGCCTTCAGGATTCTCCTGGAAGCCATGAAAAAATATATATAATAAAGAATTAATAATAAAATGTCAATTGCTTCCCCAATACATATATACATGATGCATAAACACCGTCAGCAATACAATTTTAAAGATATATCATCCTGCTGCCTTGAGATGTAAACATTTTGAATGTTTAATCAGAGGGGTATTTTAAGTTAGAAGAAAGCAGAATTATAATTTAAAGATTTCATTTTCATGTTTCTAAAGTAGAAGAAAATGGGATTATTAAATTATCAACAATACTAGCTAACCAATAAAAATTCAGCCAATATTAGTCCACAATTTAAATTGAATATTCTATTTCTTTAAATTTCGGATGTTCTGTTTCTAAAAAAATATCTATTAAGTTATATGTATATTTGATTTTCAGATGTTCTTATATTTAATTTCGAACGTTCTATTTTTAAGATTTTGAATGTTTTTCATTAATTTATTGATTAGAAAAATATTGATTACGTATAATTTTTCTATATCAATATAGGATAAATTTATAATGATAGGTAGTCATATATTTATATAAATAACATCCGTAATTATATATTTATAACATTTAATAATATATATTTAATTCAACAGCAATTTATTAAAAAAAAAAGCCAAAATAAAAAAATTATAATTATCTATGATTAAAAAGTTATGCTTACCAAACTATTCTATTATCTGCTTCTAATTATCTAATCTAAATTAATATGTTTATGTACATCAACACATGGTTGATTACTCGATTATGTATGCCATGATGATAAATTACATTAATCCACATATACATACATACACAGTGCGTGCGTGTGAGTGCATGTACATATATATGCATGTGTGTTATATGATTGTATCATCAAGTGAGGTGCTTGTTACCATGCTAGTTAGCTCAATATCACAAAAAAGAAGAGGGAAAATGAACCTTCCAGGTAATATAAAGATATACATATAGTCTAAGAAAAAATATAGGTATATTTTTCTAAACAACAAATCAGCCAACAATCATTGTTTATAGAACATCTACGATAAAAGTCATAGAATATTCAAAATCTAATGCAACTAATAATAAGCCAATTTTATATTTTTTAGAAACAGAATATTCAAAATTTAAAGAAATAAAATATCTAATTTAAATTATTGGCTGATATTGACTGAGTTTTTATTGATTACCTAACATTGGCATATACATACATGGCCTAACTTGTTTATTAGGACTTAAGATGAATGATTAGTTTTTACAGGATGGATGGGAAAGTATAGAATTGATTATTATTATTATTATTATTATTTGATGTAGAGGTAGTAATAGTGTACATTAAGGAGAAAGGGAATGAAGTAGTAGTGTAAATAAGTTGATGAGATAGATGTGTGGGGATGTATGTGACTTTTTTGAAGCGCGCGGTGGTGATGTGATGAGCGAGGTTAGTTGTTGGGGAAAACGGAGAATGAATAACGGGCTTGTGTTGGTGCATGAAATGAAGTAGGAGGATTAATGAACGTAAAATAACAACGCCTACGTAGCATAGGGATATATAGGGGGTATAGTTGTAGTATTAGATAGTAGAAGGAGTAGTAAATTTGATGGAAGGTCGTTTTAGAGTTAGATGGAGTTGTTGTGGGTCCCATCTCCTTCTGGATTATATATGCCGCCTCTGTACTTTCCCTCTCTTTGTTTTTAACCAGCAGCAGCACTTCACCACACAAACAACACAGCTTCATTCCAATAATAATTCTCACTATACATACTTATTGTGGATTATTATTATTAATGGGTCACCATTCTTGCTGCAACCAACAGAAGGTTAAGAGAGGCCTTTGGTCCCCTGAGGAAGACGAGAAACTCATTCGTTACATTACTACTCATGGCTATGGCTGTTGGAGTGAAGTCCCTGAGAAAGCTGGTATATATCCAATTATCCATCTTTTCTTTTCTTTTCTTTTCAATACTCCTCCTCATATATATATGATCAGGGCTTCAAAGGTGTGGAAAGAGTTGTAGGCTGAGATGGATTAATTATTTGAGGCCTGATATTAGAAGAGGCAGGTTTACACCAGAAGAGGAGAAGTTAATCATAAGTCTCCACGGTGTTGTAGGCAATAGGTAATTCATTTAATTTCAATTCATCAATCAATCACCTCCCTTAATTAATTCATTCTTCTCATCACTTGATCTAATTCATTCATTATTGATTGTGAAATAATAATAATGCAGATGGGCTCACATTGCAAGCCACTTGCCTGGTAGAACTGATAATGAAATTAAGAACTACTGGAATTCATGGATCAAGAAGAAGATAAGAAAGCCATCCTCACTCTCTTCTGCTGCACCCGCAACAACTAATAGTGTTGATCATTCTTCTCATCACTTCAGCTATAATAATTATTCTAATTCCAATCAGCTACTAGATCATCATCACCACTTTGGAGGCAACAACAACCAAGATAATCTAACACCAAAGCAACCACTCCATCATCAAGAATCCTTATTTTCTTCAACATACCCACTATTTATGTTTGACACTAGTTCACTAGATGCCACCACCGCCACAACATGTTCTACAACAGACAACAACACCACCTTATTAAGAGTTGATCAGATATTCCAAGATGCTAATGTTGGATTGAGTTCTGAAACATGGAATAATAATAACTTGAGCCACCACCACCACCACAATCAACAAGTTCAAGAACTTGCTCCTCCATCAACAACAAGTTTCACAGTTGCTGTGGGATTGGACACAAACAATTATCTGCCACCACTGATAGAGAACGTGGAGAGCATGGTACCGGTTGAGGTGCAATCTTGTAGCATGGAGGAGGTAGCAGATGCAGCTCTGGAGTGCTTGCAGTTGCAGAGGCACCAAGATCATCATCAGTTAAATGCATGGGTTGAATCCACACACGTACACCAACAATGTCCTAACTTTCTTTTCTGGGACAATGTTGTTGAAGCCCAAATTGGTGGGCAAGAACAACTTGCACCAAATTCTTCATCCAATAAACCTAATACTCTTTCTCCTTTTCCTTTGTGAGACAAGGTTCTGATGATGACGAGTGTCCCTACATGCATACTCTCTTTTTTTCTAAATGACTTCTCTAACTTGGATGAATTTCCAGGCCAGGCTTTTCTGAAACTTTGCAGAGGATTGCTCCCCCTTTTTAATTTTTTTTATTCTCTTTTATTGATTTTTGATTGCTGATTTGTAAAGATTGTGGAAAGCGAGTGAATGAGTGAGTGAACATGATATCTGTATACATTATATATACCAAAGTGTGTAAGATAAGTTTATTATTATTGGGGGTGGTTTTATAGTGGGAGAAGAGGGAAAGTGATGGAAATAAAAGCTATTATTGCAAGTAGCTAGCTAGCAGCAAAGGTTGATTTTGAATGCCATTATAAAGCAAAGCAGCTTCAATTTGCAATATGCATGTTTGACTGTTGTACAAGCGGATGATGGAGGCTTGATAATGATATAATAATGGGTACGGTTTTCGGACTTAGTTTTACATTATTATTTCATTTATTTATGTATGCATGTGTGTATGTTTTTATTACTATTTAATTAATTAGCTTGATTGATTCTGAAGATATTTGACTATGTATGTATCATATATGCATGCGGTGGTTTCAATTTGAATGTTGATCAATGATCATGATGATGTTGTTTTTGCTTATATTATATAGAAATATAGAATATATACATGTATCTCCAACAACCACGGTGTCTTGTAAAAAAGAAAAGACGAAAATGAAAAAAGTGAAAAAGCATTGACTTATCTCACATGCATGTCTCCCAACCAACCCCCAAAAACACCAAACGCAAAAGCCAGAACAGAGAAAAAGAGATTCTCTTCTTCTCGCTATGCTAACTGCTAACGCTGCACAGTGGATAGTGTAGACGCATTCCTCTCGCCATTGCCACCTTCTTAATTCTGTTAAATTCTTCCTCTTCAACACATCCTTCTTCTTCTTTAAAATGGTGCCATTTATTTTTTTTTTTTCATCCATGTATCCCACAAAATTTTCACTTCCTTTACCTCTAAACCAAACAACATTTTTAAGAGAAAAGATTTGTGGCCCTTGAATTTTCCCCTTTTATCCCCTCAATAAAAAAAAAACTTTAACTCTAAATTTATATGAAATTAATAACGATAATTTAGTTAAAACATTTAATCGTTCTTAACCACAATATGAATTTTTGCCAAAACTTTAACATCCGCCCGCCTAAAGGGAAAAAGAAGCCATGGTTTATAATGCAAAGCAGAAATTTAACAGTTTTAACATGTTACGGAAGCAGAATCCTGCCTCCTCCTCATCAAAACGGACTTTTCATAAATTGGGAAGGGTAGTTGCCAGAAGTAATAATTGGATGGTTATCTTAAATTGCGATTGCTTATTTCCTTGAACCCATGATGATTACTTTGAATTATTAATTCTGAATAATGATGATGAATTATATTTCTCAAGAACATGTCATCTTTTTCTAAAAGCTACTTTCTAGTATTTTATCCTTTTTGTCATAGGTAGAAATTCAGGCACTTAATTGGAGGTACCATCATTAGTTAAAAGATCAACTATGCTGCATATCATATGGCTCCTAAATTATATCAAGCCAATTCTCTGCTCCACATGATTTTAGTGACGAATTCGCTGACTTCTATTTTAATGTAAATATTAAATGTTTTAAAATTATTTATTTTTATATTTTTTAAAATTAAATGTTAATTTTTTAATAAATTAGGTAAAATGTTTTTACTTTTTAGACACTATATAACATTCATTATGTATTAATTGCCAAAAAACCCATTTTGGCAGCAGTTTGATTTTTCTCCTCTTTCTAATAATGATTTTTGTGCTTATTTGGTTGGATTAGATTTCATTGTAATAAGAATGTCTCTTTACTCTGTGCTATTATTTGGTGAATTTGGCGTCACATGAATAATGATATTTTTTCACCAAATGATCCTTGGAGTCTTGACAAGATTATTGCTCTATGTCGTTATAGTACCTGTGAGTTCGAGTTCTTTTCTTTTGCTTCTTAGTCCACTTTGCCCAATGCTTTTAGACTGGATTGGATCCCTCCTCATGCTAATTGTGAACTGTGATGGCAGCTTATTGATTCATAATTTTTTACGTGGTTTTGGTTGTATTGTTCAAAATTCAGATGAAGTTGGATCATGGGTTGTTCCGACAATGTTTAGGCTATCACTAGCCTGCGGTGTGAAATTTTTGTCATTGGAAATGTCTTGCTCTTGCTTGGAATGCGGGATATTGGAACGTTATTTATGAGATGAATTGTCTTGATACCCTTCAGTTTATTCAGCTTGATTCGAGTCCCTCCACTGTTGATTATGACCTAGTCTCTAAGATCAAGGACATTCTGTTATGGAATTGGTCAGTGCAGCTTTCTCTTATTCAGCAATTGGCTAATACATTATATGGCGTGGTGTGCTTCTTCTTCCCAACATGAGTATAAGGAATGGTTATCTCCTTCGGATGATATTTTAGTTCTTGTCCAACATGTTCTAGCCCCTTAGGTTTTTCTCGCTTGTTTCTTTATCACAAAAAAAAAATTACCCATTAATCTTCCTTTGTTTCACTTAAAAAAAAAAAAATATCACTTTTTTATTTCGTTGAAAACAATGCATACCTTAAAAATTGGTCCTACTTTAATTCACTTTCAAATATATTTTTTATTTTTGAATCTTGGCCGATTTTATTATAAAAAAAATTGCAGAAAATCAACTTTTTAACAGCCAATTTTAGTCAACATTATAATAAACCAACTACAAAGTTCACTACAGGAAAAACAATAGTTTTGCCCTCTTCTTCACATCTCAATTTTTTTTCCTATTTAAATTTTAGATGTTTCTTTCAATTTAGTTATTTAATATCATATTTTAATTAATATTTTTTAAATATTGACGATTAAATAATAATAAAAAGTTAAATTATGTTAGACATATAACATTTCTCTTCACTTGTCCCACAAATTTGGACGAAAAAAAAATCCCATGATGACTCATAAGTCACAGGTTTGAAAAAATGAATTTAAAGCATGATCGATTTTAAGGAGAAAAAAATTTACTACATCCAATGACTCGATAGTCCTTAGAATTACGGTTATCAAATGGGCATATTCTATCCATTTTGTTTTATATATGAGTTATGATTTTTTAATTCAATACAGATAAATTAAACGGATTGATCCGTTTAATTAATTATTTATTTATTAAAAATTAAATAAAAGATTTAATTTTTAACTTAAAAATTTAATTTTAGACAAAAAAAATTTTAGCAAAAAATCTTTAAAAACAATAAAATATTTTAATTGGTAAATCAAATTTTCGAGTCGAATAAATATATAAAAATAATAATTTATTTTCAAAAAAATAAACAGTCAACCTATTTAGCTTACTGAGTTATCTTATTTAATCCACAATTTTTTTTTAGATTAAATAGAATTAGTGAATCTAGTCGGCATTTTAAATTGTCCAAATTTAAAAACAAAAGTCCTTCCTTTTTAGATGAATAAATGGACCGAAGTAGTGGAGATGGCCCATTTTGACGCAAGGTGATGTACATTACAACATATCCAAACCGTTGAATGTATGGACGCAGAATTGCCAATCTGAGTGGTCCACGTAATCTTTATAAACCAAATATAAATAAATCATGAACCCCCAAACCCTAGGGTTTTTTCCTCTTTCTCAATCCTAGCAGCGGATCCCCGAAGAGCTTGCATCATCTTTAGGTGAGCTATGAATCTCTCATCCTCCTTGCCTCTCACGAATTCAGCAATATATTTACCAAAATCACTGCAGTATTGGTGAAATTTCTCGTTTTGTTTTTATATATTATATTTTATCTGCAACCAATAAATCTTCATCTTCCATGTTGAGATTAAATCCTGATTGATGGTTCCGTTGCGTTGATTTTACTGGTATTACTAATTAGGTCTTGATTATTTCTGCTCTTCGATTTTGTTTTTTTATTTGTTGTTTTTATTAAAGCCTTATATTCCTAAGTGAATGCTTGCCATTAATAAACTTTATCAGATTTTCTGAAATCTTAGCTGGATAGCTTCCATAATCCATATTGCTTAATCGAATGCCTGCAATGCTGTCTATAAACGGAATGTTGTCTTTCTGCTCTGTATTGCCTTTAGCATTTCTTCAATATTTATAAATCATCATGTTAGGGCAAGTGCACGGTTGTGGTGTGGTTGATACGATTATTATCTTGTCAATCCTGTAATTATGATAGAACTATTTGTGTTGGATTGTCCTAGATACTATCTGTTGCATATGATGTGGTATGTTAATATGTAGTTCACATGTCTAGATATTGATGATGCTAACGGTGCTCATTTATTTGCAGAGCCCTCTTTTGCCTACCCCAACCTCTTAATCATGGTATGTTTCCTATGTCACCTTCTTTGGTCGGTTCCTTAAATGTTTGCTTCTGTTTGTTAAAGTGAATTTGTGATTTCTTAGATCATTCCGGAGAAGAACCGCAAAGAGATCTGCAAATATCTCTTCCAAGGTACCTTTTATGTCTCACAAATCATATATGTTATTGCTAATGCATGGTGTTTAAAGTTACATTGTCATGTGGAAATTGTGTGGGTTCAGAGGGAGTTTGCTATGCAAAGAAGGACTACAATCTGGCAAAGCACCCGGAGATTGAGGTGCCAAATCTACAGGTTATTAAGCTGATGCAGAGTTTCAAGTCGAAAGAGTATGTGAGGGAGACATTTGCTTGGATGCACTATTATTGGTTTCTCACCAATGATGGCATTGAGCATCTCAGAACTTACCTTAATCTTCCCTCGGAAATTGTTCCTGCTACTCTAAAGAAACAAGCAAAGGCTACAGGTCGTCCATTTGGTGGTCCACCTGGTGATCGCCCTAGGTATACTTCTTGTAACCTATCTCACTGTCAGATTGTAGTATGTTGGTTGTTTTTTTGGTGTGGTTGATTGTAACCTTGCTGTGTTGGGGTGTTGAATAGGGGTCCACCACGCTTTGAAGGGGAGCGTAGGTTTGGTGACCGTGATGGATACCGTGGAGGTCCCCGTGGCCCTGGTGGTGATTTTGGAGGTGACAAGGGGGGTGCACCTGCAGACTACAGGCCTTCTTTTGGGGTAATGTTTCTGCCACTGCAATTTTACCATAATGCTTTCATGTTTTTTTAATTTCTTTTATTAGTTGCTTTTTGGTATAGTGTTAGTTTGATCATCATCTTTGTTGGTATCTTTCATTGAACAAGATTAACGTGTTATGTGAATAAATGCCTTGTCTGGGAAGGTGCAGTTTCAGTCTGTTTATGCCTAACATTTAAATTTTTGTAATTCATGTTTCACTTCATTTATTTGCTAGAGACCCAAATCCACGTTCTTTTTCTTAGGAACTTGCAAATGTTTAGGTTCAATATCAAATTTTTAATCCAAACAGCTATGTCAATTCTTACTCTCCCATTTGAGATGTCTAATTTACTTGGATGACTTACGCACACTATTATTGTCATTTACTAACTTACTATCTCAGTTGCTCTTTTATTGGAGTTAGTGAAACAGTTTAGTTGTTGTAGCTCTTTATCGGGGGAATATTCTGTATTTTAGTGCTCCAAACCACGTTGACACTTGTTTGTGCTCCATATGTATTGGTTTTTTTTTTTTTTTTTTTCAATTCTGAGTTTTTTTGCTATATTGCAGGGTTCTGGTGGAAGACCTGGCTTTGGCCGAGGTTCTGGCAGTTTTGGTGGGCCGCCACCGTCTAGCTCAAACCTTTCATAAGCGTAATGGTCAACCTTAGATTATGCTTAATTTTCTTGATATGTGTATGTCTGTCTCTGTTTGTTTAGATATCCCTACCTAGAAATTGAAGAACTCTGGAGTTTTGATATTCTCTTCCCTACTCATGCAATGAAATTTTGAATTCTGACATTCTTGATAACTTGTCCGTTTTATGCATGTCCTCCCGCATACTTCCATTCCACCAATAGCCCTCCTTATGGCTAGGCGTCTATAATAGATTTAATAGTGCTCACTTAAGTTTTATTCTCCCAGCTTAGCTTTCGGTAGCATTAACACGACCCAGATTAAGAGGGGAAAAATATATGAAATATGGGGCTTGGGAACCGGTTGAGTTGAAGTGAAACAATTGATACTTGCATGTTTCATCCATGCTAAATGAAACTTGCTCTAGGGTGACGCCCGGTATGGTACAAAATCATGAGCCAATCGTAAAGTAATTTTTTGATTGGGAGAACATTAAACTATTAAATTTCAATATGAAAAAGACTAGGAAGTCCATAATCAATATATAGTTATAATTTATATAAATCTTGGATGATAACTTAATTTTGGATATATGAGTTACGGATGATAACTTAAGTTTTGGATAATAATTTAATTATTGGCTCTCTAATAACTCTTTAATGTTGGTTTCGTAGCACTATTCTTTGAATATATATAAATCGTTTCCAAATTAGGGTAATTTTTGTTTTTCCTAATTTGTCGTCCCAGTAATCTCGACCATGGTTATTACTTATTTGGGAAAAAAATGGTTGAATATCTTATTGTCTATGAGTATGATTAATTTAATCTTTTACTTTGTAAAATTTAAAATGTTGACTTATCATTATATTTGTCGAAATTATTACTCCGCAATATTTGCAGGTGAAATTTGAGTCGAATGTATTAATACAATAACGACAACGAACGACTCTAGTACTTGATGTATATTTTTCGAAACATAGCAACGTGCAATTTATGGAATACAGAGTGATATCTTTGTTTTATTATTAAAAAAGTATTGACTGGTATGACTATAAGGTATTTATATTAGTTTAGGCTGAAACGAAGCTAAGCAAAGAAAAGCAAGCACCCGAAGCGAGACGATACTATATACATAGTGATACACGATTATGTCTAGTTTAGTCAACCTCTTCCATCTTGCTCTGCTCGTTTGCTTCTTCCTCTTCCAGAGATGGCATTTCTGCGTCCTCAGCAGCCTGACCCTCGTCAATATTCAAACCCAGCTTGAGCATCCTGTGGATCCTGGCTGCAAACAAGTTGGGATCGTCCAGGCTGAAACCAGAAGTTAAGAGCGCCGTCTCATAGAGCAGCAGCACCAAATCCTTGACGGACTTATCGTTCTTGTCAGCCTCAGCCCTCTTCCTGAGCTCCTCCATGATCCCATTCTCAGGGTTAACCTCCATGGTCTTCTTGCTGCTCATGTATGAGCTCATTGTGTTGTCCCTCAGAGCCTGCGCCTTCATGATCCTCTCCATGTTTGCACTCCATCCATATTCCCCGGTTACCAAGCAACACGGCGAGTCCACAATCCTATCAGAAACAACCACCTTCTCCACCCTGTCCCCAAGAATCTCCTTCATTGTCTTGCACAGGTTCTCAAATGACTTCTTCTTCTCTTCCCTCTTTTGCTTCTCTTCTTCCGTCTCGTCCTCCAGCTTCAGCCCTTCCTTTGTTGCAGACACAAGCTTCTTCCCGTCATACTCCTTGAGCTGAGTAACAGCATACTCATCGATTGCATCCACCATGAACAACACCTCATAGCCCCTCTTCTTAAGCCTCTCGAGGAAGGGCGAGTTCTCCACAGCCTTCTTGCTCTCACCGGTGATGTAGTATATGGACTGCTGACCCTCCTTCATCCTGGTGACGTAGTCCTTGAGGCTTGTCATGTCATCACCACTCTTGGTTGAGTGGTACCTAAGAAGCTCTGCCAGTTTGG
>JASCZI010242032.1:12633-33456 GCA_036250425.1 Stylosanthes scabra | reverse complement strand
GCTTGATGTTCTTGGAGAATGCATCGTAGAATTTGTTGTAGTCATCCTTGTTCTCCGCAATCTCAAAGAACATCTCAATGCACTTCTTCACCAAATTCTTCCTGATCACTTTGAGAATCTTGTTCTGCTGAAGCGTCTCACGGGAGATGTTGAGTGGGAGATCATCGGAGTCTACAACGCCCTTGACGAAGCCGAGATATTCAGGTATGAGTTCCTCACAGTTGTCCATGATGAACACCCTCCTCACATAGAGTTTGATGTTGTTGAGCTTCTTTCTAGTGTCAAAGAGATCAAAGGGTGCTCTTCTTGGAACAAAGAGAATGGCCTTGAACTCCAGCTGCCCTTCCACGGAGAAGTGCTTCACAGCGAGATGGTCCTCCCAGTCATTGGTGAGGCTCTTGTAGAACGCAGCGTATTCCTCCCTGCTCACTTCCTCTGGCTTCCTCAGCCAAATTGGTCTCTGCTTGTTAATCTGCTCCCATTCATGCCTCACTTCCTTCACCTTCTTCTTCTTCTTCTCTTTGGATTTGTCCTCATCCACCTCCTCCACATCCCCTTCCTCTTCCTTCTTCTTGGAGGATTCTTCGTCGTCGTCGCTCACCTCCCTCTCCGTGGTCTTCTCGGTCCATAGATATATGGGATAGCTGATGAACTCGGAGTGCTTCTTGACCAAATCCTTGATTCTCCTCTCCTCCAAGTATTCCAACTGATCATCTTTGAGGAAGAGGGTGATCTTGGTGCCTCTACCAAGGGGCTCACCTTGGAGGTCTCTAGTGACGGTGAAGGATCCACCGGCTTGAGACTCCCAGATATATTGGTCATCGTCGTTGTGCTTGGTAGTTACAATGACCTTGTCAGCAACCAGATAGGCAGAGTAGAATCCAACACCGAATTGGCCAATCATGCTAACATCTGCACCCGCCTGCAGTGCTTCCATGAATTCCTTCGTCCCAGACCTCGCTATTGTCCCCAGATTATTCACCAACTCTATATACACAATAATTAATATAAATTATTAAATGAACAATATTATGACTATGTATGTTGTTAGTAATAAGGAACTAACCAGCTTTGGTCATGCCAGAGCCACTGTCTATAACAGAGAGGGTGTTATTGGTCTTATCAGGAACAATCTTAATGAAGAGCTCAGGTTGAGCATCAAGCTTGGATTTGTCTGTCAGGCTCTCGAATCGGATTTTGTCCAATGCCTGCATGCCATTAAATTTACATATTACGCAATTAAGTAATTAAGTAAACAAAAGAACGTTTTCTAAATAATAAGAATAAGAATAAATTACATACGTCGGAAGCATTGCTAATGAGCTCACGAAGGAAGATCTCCTTGTTGCTATAGAAGGTGTTGATGATCAAGCTAAGCAGTTGGTTAATCTCAGCCTGGAATGCAAAAGTCTCAGACTCTCCCATCTGAGCCTCGGCCATACTCAAACTCAATTCTTATTATTATTCGCAGTGAATGATGCAAATGTATGTGTAATTTGTAAGGTGACATTATAATATATAAGGTAAGGACATGGTTCTGGGTTCTTCAGTAATTACATCTGGGAAAGAACATAGACAAATACCAAAGCTTCTGGAGCTTTCTCCGCTTTGCTTTCAATTCCGTATTTTGCCACGCTACCTGCCCTTTTTAATCAACACATTTCTCTAGTATTATTTACTACTAGAACACTCTCCTACTTAACAAACACACTTGGATACATTTACTGGTTAGTTTTCTGTTATTTTATATTTACATTCAATAAATACATGTTACGTGTGGAATGTCGGTTCGCACACCACGCGCACGCTTTCTTTCTTTTTTTGTGTCTGATTTCATTTTTTTTTATGGATCGGGTTCTGATTTGATCCAACAGCTGCACTTTTTTGTTTGTCAATACAGCTGTACTTGGTCCAATAACAATTATACATTTGGATTTGGCCCATGCCTACAAGACCAACCATACGTTGTATTGGGCGCCTATTTGGTATAACCTAAATTTTGTGGTAGTTTTTGAGCTATTTCTCAGCTATCGGGCCGAAAGAGAAAAATATCAATTAAATTGTGAACAAAAACTTTGTTTCTCTGGTTTGCATGTAGTTTTTATTTTTTAAGGCTAATTTTGGACTTGACCCAGAGTTCTAGACCAAAAACAAGTGTGTTAGAGAGTTCACCTCTAATGTCTTGAAAAAGATGAACCAAAAAAAGAAAAAAAATTCTTGGAAAAAATCATCTAAAATAAAAGAATTTGTAAAGTGATAAAAAAATTAATCATCTTTGAATTTATAAGTTTTATTACTTATAAGTTCCATCATCTTAATTTAAGAGTAATTAGAACATTACTCTATTAATAATTTAGTGGAACTTGACGAATATGTCTTATCCTAACTTGGTTACTAATTTGTTGCTGTAATGCTTATTGAAGCTGTTGTTGACAACATTTGAAGCTTATTTTTCACAAGTCCAAATAAAAGCTAGTGAAGTAAATTCAGTAGTCAGCAGGCAGCAGCAATTGAATCGGGTTATTTGTTGATAACGATTATTCAAATGAAGAGTAAGACATGAGACATACGAATGTGATGGTTCCACTAGAAAATGATCAACTCTCCTAAGACTAAGAGAGATTCTCTCTGTTCTCATCATATTTCATACAGAAAAGAAAGTAACAATTGAGAGCTATATAGATGGTGTTCACACTGATTAACTGCTTTGCCCAACATACTCAACTATATCAGAGTACACAATATAATTGCTTTCTTTCCAACAAATCCTTTTCGATTCATGTTCATCTTTTTTTCCCCTCTGATCTTTTCATATCATAAAAACTGCTATACGTGGGAATTTGTCAACCACTTACACCTCACTTTTAATACTCAAAGCATGCAAAGCAACCCACATCATATGCATTTCGTGAAACTCAGAATGGGGCATGGTTCTTATTAGGTGAAGGTACACCAACCCCCAAAAGAGAAATAATCCCAGGTTCTAGAGCCTCAACTGATTATACATCTCGTGACAGAAACCATATAAAGCAATCAAAACAATGCTTTTAGCAGCTAGAGATCACGTTACTTCTTATTACGCCTTCTATATTTTACAGGTACCGCTATAAAGATTTTTATTTAAACACTTCAATTACTCCAACTACTTTTTTACTTAGCTGTTCATGGCTTCTACAACGTGTCAAGATTAGCTTAGCTTGCTTCAAATGTTTGCTCCAAGAACATAACTATCTATTATTGTTAGAGGAGTCTACAGATGATAGGATTTGAGTAGAGAGAAAGGCACAAGAGAGGAAAGTTGGGCATTTAATTTGTTGAAGGAAGATGGCAACGAAAGAGTCAAGCTCTTCTGGTTCTGCAACAGGAGACGCTAAAATCAAGAGGGTGGTGACTCATGGAGGTAGATATGCACAGTACAATGTGTATGGGAACTTGTTCGAGGTGAGTTCCAAGTACGTCCCTCCCATTCGCCCTATTGGAAGAGGTGCTTATGGCATAATCTGGTAACAACAACCTACTCTTGTTCTTGGATCTTGTTCTTCTTCTTCTTACATCAATCATCATATGATATGTATTTAATATGTTTGGTATCAGTGCTGCTGTGAACTCAGAGACGCACGAACAAGTTGCCATCAAGAAGATTGGTAACGCGTTTGACAACATTATTGATGCTAGAAGGACACTCAGAGAAATCAAGCTCCTTCGTCACATGGATCATCAAAATGTATGTATCACTATCACTATGCCTATGCATGGATTAGTTACACTCTGAATTGGTATATAACAGTTTGATTTTGACAGATAATTGCGATAAAGGACATAATACGACCACCGAAAAGAGAGACGTTCAACGATGTATACATAGTTTATGAATTGATGGACACTGATCTTCATCACATCATTCATTCTGATCAACCACTCTCTGATGACCACTGTCAGGTACAGGCTGCCTTTGAATCATGATGTATTTATGATTATTATCTTGGTTGGAAATGATGGATTGGATTGGGTTGCGGTGCAGTACTTCTTGTACCAGCTGTTACGAGGACTGAAATATGTGCATTCAGCAAATGTGTTGCACCGTGATCTGAAGCCAAGTAACCTGCTCATGAATGCCAACTGCGACCTCAAGATTGGTGACTTTGGATTGGCAAGGACTACTTCTGAGCAGGATTTCATGACAGAGTATGTTGTCACCAGATGGTACCGTGCCCCGGAGCTGCTCCTCAACTGTTCTGAGTACACCTCTGCCATTGATGTCTGGTCTGTTGGCTGCATTCTTGGTGAGATTATGACCCGTGAGCCCTTGTTCCCTGGCAAGGACTATGTTCATCAGCTTTGGCTCATTACTGAGGTACTCATCATTTTACTTAGCTTTCATCATCACATCACATCAACCACTTGACAATTCTATTCTTTGGATCTATAAAAAGTTGATAGGGTCACCTGATGATGCTAGCCTGGGGTTTCTCCGAAGTGACAATGCCAGAAGATATGTCAAACAGCTTCCACAGTTCCGCAAGCAAAAATTTTCTGCTAGGTTCCCCAATGTCATGCCTGAGGCACTTGATCTCCTTGAAAAGATGCTCATGTTTGATCCTAACAAGCGCATCACAGGTATATATTTCTTCAACTCATTCATGCCTTATTAGTTACTTAAATGATGGTATCATACATAACATGAATATGAATATGATGATGCAGTTGATGAGGCACTGTGTCATCCATATCTAGCATCACTCCACAACATCAACAACGAGCCGGTTTGTCCGAGGCCATTCAGTTTTGACTTTGAGCATCCAACATGCACTGAAGAGGATGTCAAGGAGCTCATATGGAGGGAATCTGTCAAGTTCAATCCAGATCCACCTTCTCACTAATTGCTTTCTGTAACCATCATCCTATGCAGATGATTTGCTAGGGACAACAAACTTTCTCCTCTTCCTTTGTAATCTTAGCCCTAAATGGCATCAACCAGGCTATAAACAAAATTTCTCGTGGATGTTACAACCATTTAGACAAATAAATAATAATAAAACCTCTTGTATTATGCTTGACTAGTTACTTTGCTTCTGGACAGTGTTGAGCCAATATCATTGAAAACTTATGGACTCTTTTTCTTTTTAGTACCTAACAATTATCTTTCAAAATTTCTGTTCTTAGATTTACCAGCATTTCGTTACACGCCTAAGAATCCTGCCTTTCCCTTATGTGATTGCTGCGGATTCTTCTTCGTTCGCGGTTAACTACGGCAAATTGATGTGTTTAATTAACACTTATAAATGAAAATAATTTTCCTGCATGCAGTTCAACTCAAACCGTGGTTTATGTTAAAATGAGCAAAAACTTGGTTTGCATGTTTCAAAACATGGCTTGAGTTCTGTCCCAAGGCCATGGCAGAGAATACTAAAATCTATCTTAGTAGCCTACATAAACTACTAGTGAAAAGGATCATCTGTTATTTAGCTTTTACCAATTTGTTTTTTTTTTGGCAAAGTGAATGGATAGTTTGAGAAGCAGATAATAATAAAAGGTGTAAATTTTCATTGTTGTGTTTGTCAAATTGCATTGTTGTGATAAACTATAGTGATTCCTGTTACATTGTCATAAATGGCTTGTATAAGAGCAAGTTTGGAACTTGACATCATCTATGGGCAAACCATCTTCAGGGAAGGTACATACCCCAACCTTGTCCGGTCCCTGATCTGGCAACAGTGTACATGGCTCCGGAGTCACACCACTAGAAATCCCAGCCACATTGGTGCAATTCCATTGAACTTTGTTAGGTTTCTTTGCTAGTTGAATAGTCACATTGGATATACATATTTCTGTGAATGGAGCATTGGAGATACCCTCCAATCTTGCTGCCATAGTCACATTCTGAGCAACCATGTCCCGGTAATTGATATTCTGAATGAGAGGCAGTGCATTGGGATCATAGTTGTTGTCAGCATGAGAACCATAATTTCCTGTCATCCAAAATGCCCATCTCATGGTGCTCATACTCATCCTTCTCACGTATATGTCCTTAACATAGCCTCCTCTTCCCACACCAGTTTTGATCCTTACACCTGATTCTGAGTTGATGGCTACTATGTCCTCAGCTCTCACATCCTCAATCCCACCAGACATCTCGCTCCCCAGCGCTATCACCGCGCTGGTAGGCGAAATGCAAGTGAGTCGTCGGATTGCTAGTTGCTTCGTTGGCATTCCATATGCTATACCATACTCGTCCCACCCACTCTTAACTGCCACACAATCATCCCCGGAAACAATGTAGCAGTCTTCAATTCTTATGTTTGTGCATGAGTCTGCACCATAAATAGAGATTATAAAATCTTAGTATTATAATATGCCATATTGAGAGAAGTTATGCAGATGTTTGCTAAACTCACCAGGGTTGATTCCATCAGTGTTTGGTGACTTGACAGGAGCAAGTATAGTGATGCCTTGAACAACAACATTGCTGCATTCAAATTCATATATTAATATTCATTAGAAATTATTATAGTGAGCTTGCCCTGCCTGATGTTTCCAGTGTTGATGAATGGTGAAATAGAAGAGGGGAAATGGTGAACCTGCTATATACAGGATGAACATTCCATGATGGAGAATTGACCAAAGTTAGATGAGATATCTGAATATTCTCTGAATACATTATTTCAATAAGGTAAGGCCTGGTATAAGTGAGTTCCCCTTTGTGGAACTTTTGCCACCAAACATCACCTTGTCCATCTATTGTTCCATTGTCCCCTGCAAATAAATTTGAAATCAACCATAAGAAGAAGAAAGTTCTATAAGTTGGACTACTAGACTTTTAATTCCTGCAAGATCTTCTGTTGAGTTCATTACCAGTTATGATCACATCTGTGAGGTTGGTTCCAAAAATTAGACTGCTATACCTTCCACCTTGGGCGTCCCTCCCTCGGCCGTAGGACGGCAAGGGATCAATCAGTGGCCAGTCACTCTCATCCTAATTAATACCAAAGTTTCAATCATACAAACATAAAATTGAAACACTAAAAGATAAGAAACATTTTGATGTGATATACCTGAGAGGCAAGGATTACAGCATCTTTGTGTAGGAATAGAGTGAAGTGGTTGGTGAGATTGAAGCTACCGGTTAACCATCTTCCTGGAGGAACATAGAGTTGAGAGCCTCCAGTTGATGAGAACTGGGCCATATGATCTATGGCTGATTGAAAGGCCTTTGTGTTGAGAGTTGTTCCATCCCCAACCCCACCAAAATCCGTGAGTGATGCACTGTAAGCTCTGCAGTTGACAGCACTGTACTCAAAGTGTTCCAAAACATGATGAGCCTTGCGACTCTCTACCATGTTCAGGCTTGGTAGAGCAACCATAACAAGAGCCAGTAGTAACAACACCAATATATCATCCATGACCTGCCAAATTCACATTTCAAAGAGTTTATATGCATTCAACAAAAGGAACTTGCTAATGCTAAGAAAGAAAGAAACAAGAGAGAAAGGAATTTGTTACTGTACCTGAGCTTTTCTTGGAGAAGAGATGAGGAGTTAGATGTTGGTATGTTTACATAGAAAGACATTCAAGGTATATATATATATATATTAGTCACTTTCATTTATGCTTCGCGGTCCCATAAATCACATTTCTTATTTGTCATGTGATTAGTTAGCGAGTTTTGTTCAGCTGGTTATCTTTTTTGGCACATAATTGATAGGGGGGTAAAAGAGTTGAGATGAATACTCAACTAAAGGAAATTACTGGATGTTACAGATAAATATTGTGGTAGGAGATTGCTAAGTTATTATAGAATGCGTGTGAAAGCTTAAACTATGTTGCCGGAGACTTGAAAACTAACTACTCCATCAATTATTTATTGGGCTCCATAACTCACTAGTCTGACTCTGACTAATCATCATATGATTACGAGGGAAACAGAAACGTTTCTTGTGAACAACAATTTCATCCTCTTTTAAAATTAAATCATAGTCTTATTATTTTATCTGCTGTTTGGATTAGGCGTGAATGGATACCGAAGAAATTATGCCATCAATACAAGGCCATTTCCCTATACAGAGTTTGTTATTTGCACCCCAATTTCATCCTCTTACAATGAAATCAACGTCTTATTAGTGTATTTGAACATTTTCTTTAATATCAAACAATAAAAATACAGTACATTAGAAGTCAATAAATTATTATTTAAAATTAAAAAATATTATAAAACAAAATAAAAATATCATGCACATAATATATGAATTATCATTCGTAATTTATTTATTTACCGTTACAGGTGGTGTAAATAACTAAATATCATTTCTTTCAAAAAAATTACCATGAAGAGCGATTGTTTTTTTATTATGGAGAAAAATTAAAAATTAGAAAAACCTCAAGTGCAATACAGATTCTCTTTAAAAAATTTAACTTTGCTAAAAAAAAAAATATGTGGTTGTGGAAGACACAAAAAAGAAAAAATATGTGGTTGTGGTTCCCCAGTACCCCACTGACTATGGCTGGTGTGTTGCCTCTGATTTGTTACAAGAGTGAAGAGTGGGCATGGCATGCCCTAGTCCCAGTGGCTAGTGTGCCATCAATTGGTGCGTGCCTTATCTTCTTCCCACTAATTAAAAAACGTACACTCATCACTTATCTCCCTCTGTATCCCATTTCAATGGTGCCCATTGCCCAATATCTCCCACACCAACCCACCATTAACCTCATAGTTTCATAATTGTGTTCATTTGAGTGGAAATATACTCTGGATGCACTACTCCATGTAGAGTTATGTTAATAAATTCCCTTCCCCTTTGCCTTTCCCAACTATGGGAATTGGCTGGGAAATAGTACCATCATATTTAATTAATTTATTCCCAAAGAATAAGTATTTTATTTTAATATTACTAATTAGCCACGGCAAGGAGGGCCCAGAGTAGTCACGGAACCTTGTCGCAAGGTGCATAATATTATTCACATACATTATCATCCAACAAATATTTAATAATTAATTAACATCCATCCCGTGAATTTTAGTAATCACAAAGAGCCAAACACTACCCCCCATGATGCTGATGTTGCCATGGCTAAGTCTTCACGAGCATCGCTTCAATTTCTTGGAACAAAAATGGTTGGACCTCTCGCCTCAACAAACAACCATTTGCCCCATAGAGAAACGATTATTAAAATGTCTTTTCTAAGACACAAAAATTAAATTAACCGTTTAAACCCCCCTCTTTTTTGGTCAAGTAATGTTGAAACGTAACTGACTTTACTAGTTTAATATTCACTATGAAAAAGCAAAATAAAGCGATGACGTTAGTTACCTCAAAATAAAATAGAATTTCATTTCCTATAAAAGGAACATGATGGTGAACCAATGCAAATAAGTGTTTTTTATTTTATTTGGTCAATCATAGCCCATTGTGTCTTTCTTTTCTCAGTCAAACCCTCAAAGGGCATTATTTTGGAGTAAGTCATTGTCAATGAACTCATGAATGAATAATACATTTTTTGTTATTGTTTTTGGTCAAGATGGCCATTGTTTTTTTTAATTTTTGGGTCAGAGTTCTCGGCCATTGTTTCTTTTTTCCATTTTTACCCGTAGGAATATGTATCAAACAAACAATAATGGCGTTGTCCAAAAACAAAAGACATTAATCTTTTTGTATGAGTTCTGAAAAAGACCCTTTACACCATATTTTTGGATCGAATATAGGGGGCAGATCAAAAGCCCAGAAAGGCCCGGTTTAGAGTTGCACAGAGTTTTATATTAAGATTGGGGTCCAAGACAAAAAAATAAAGGAAAATTCTATGGTGCATATTGAAAAAAATATCTACACATCTAAATAATGTTATTATGGATGAATTAGTGACTCGTATGTGATCCTACTTTTGATGCTTTACTTCAAATGACTGATATGACACATTTAATATATGATTAGTAATGACATTAATCTATTAATCACTTGAATTGTTTTTAAATATTTTAGAATTTTTTTATGTCATATTATTTGGCTTTTGAAATCACCATGTTCTGATACAAGTCTTCGCAAAATTTTTTTTTAAAAAAATAATAAAATAAAAACTTATATTCTGTAAATAAAAATAAACATGTACAATATATAATGTAAAAATTATATGAATTCCATTATATATTTTTTCGCTTAAAAAAAATGAGTTATGCTAGTTCTACATGAAAATTAACTACTGAAATATAATACACATTAAATATAAAATATATATATAATTTAACTTATTTTTAATGTGTATTTTGTATTTTAATATGTATTATATATTAATGATTGATTTTAATGACTGATTTTAATATATAAATATAATTATTAAAAAAAAATAATGACAAACCAGCAATATATCAGTGATTTTTTTTGGTAAAAAAAGAAAAACATATAATTGGCAAAAAATAAAAAGAAAGTGTAAGCAGTCTGTGTGCTGGGTGGTGAATACTAGAGGAGTAGGGAGACTGATCCGTTGGCGGTGAGAGAGTGAGGCAGTTTGCGGTTGCGCCTACCATTCCCAAGACACTGAATTTGAAACAATTAACAAGTGTATTATAATGAATAAGTCGGTTAAGTTTGGCAACAAATTAATAGGTGTTATGTAACTTGGGATCCTCATTATTCATTAATATTAATGGAAATATGATTGTAAGCAAGTTGGTCATGTGGCGTTTCAATGGAAAGAGTATATAATGAAAAAGATTTTATATCTTAGAATTGTGTGAAAATAAATTATAATGTGCAGATATTTATAGATAAAGAAAATTATAATAATAATATTTATGATTTTAAATTAATGAAACATTTTATAATAATTTAATAATTTATTTAAATTCAAAATATGTTAACAAGCAGCATCTGATCCAGCGGTGTTATTGAGGGAGATCAGAAGCAGGCAGGTAGCTTGCCCCCTGAAACCATATTCAACTGGGTGTTTGTATGGAAATACTAACAACACCTACAGGGCGGTTTGACTTTTCATACAAATTCAACTGCCCGAAACTCCTCTATATAAGGTGGTAGCTACCTGCAACATTATTAAGTTGAATCCAGATCCATCCAGAGCATACAGAATGAATAGGTGTGGTGGTGTTGTAGCTGCCAACAAGAACATGAAGAGCGGCCTTCCTAGGAGAGGCCACATCAAATCCAGGATTGCTTCCAATGCATTCCATTCCATACTCTCTCTCATTTCCACTACCTTGCATCTACATGACAGCAGAGACAAACTTCATCATCACTGTCCACTGCCCCCTACTGCATCCAAATCGTAAGGGATTTTGTTGTATACCATCTTCTTCCGTATATTAATTCTTTCTATTGTAATTTACTAATTTTCATTATACTTCGTACATATTCCTTCTATTCTTAATTAACCAAGTTAATTGTTTCTACTTTCTACTACGTACTTGTCACAATCATCCCCCACCCACTATGCATTTATCACTTATTATCATATATGATGCAAGTATTTCAATACGTTACGCTGCATATAACTATATCCACACCAATTATTTTTTATCAATTACTGAAGAATTTCTCTTCCAATATTGATAATTAACTTCCCCATCCATTGACTTTGTCGAATGTAATTTTATACTGTAAAAAATTTTCAACTAAGAACGTTCGAAAAAAACTATTTCATAAGTAATCGGTCACGCAAAGTCCAATAATTCGACAAAAACAAATATGGAGATAGATAATAAATGTAAAAGAATTTAGATTTTATTTAAGAGTAATGCTATATAGCTTATTAATTTTAGCCTGTAAAATTAATCCATGTTTTTTAATTGGTTGAAATAAAAAAAAGTCAAATATAAATATGGTGGTCATCTAAGATTTTTTATTTATTTAATAATATACTTTTCTTTGTAAATATAATAAATGGTTAAATTAAACAGTTTTACATTATTTGATGAATAATAATAGTAAAGATCAATATTCAATACAATGTAATTTGAATTATTTTAGAGGTGTAAGATAGTAAGACGTAGTACTCGTGATCCAGGTTGGAGTGTTTGCATGTGCAGCTAAGTTATTAGAGTCTGCACCTGCACTTACTCTTAAATTGCAGTGCACAAGTTGGGATCGGATAAGCTCGATGTGAGTAGACCCTATGGAGTCTATCTAGAGTATTAGAGTAGTACTGCCATTAATTAATTATAGTTAGTGCTGTATGTGTGAAGGCAACAATAATGAAAAAGTTAACCAATAAGGCAACGATTAATAAGACACTAACGAGTAATGATGATGAGCATCTTTCTCTGCACCTAATTGTATTACCACATATTAAGTAGCCAGTTGATCAAGTATAAGAAACGAACAAGTTGCTTGAGGAGCAGCAGCAGCTATAATTTGCATATCATGAAGACAAATTAATCAATGAAGTATTGTTAATTCTTACCAAACCGGTATACATATGGAAATTAAAACTAACAAACGTAGCTAGCTACTACTGGCTATAGGGCCAAGCAAGTAACGAGCCGCTAGTAATCCAATTACCAGAAACCAGCACACAAAAGAAAAGAAAAAACCACTATATATCCTCACCTCGTGAATCAGAGATCCACAACTTGTCCAACGTTGTACAAATCAAAGCAATTTAGTATCTCCTAGTTCTAGTTATATAGTGTAGATCAGACTCTAGGTTCTTTGTTGGCAATTGGCATGGTACCTAACCTCCACTAACCATTGGTGACTTTTAAGTTTTATCCATATCCAATATAAAATAAAACCCGATCTCTCACTCTCTATATATGTGTTATTTGGAAATTGTGGTGCTACAAAGCAAAAGAAAAAAAAAAAAAAAAAGACATTGAAATGAATAAGAAGCGTGTGATGAGTAGTTATGTGGCCTCATCAGGAGGAGTTGGCGAGAGAGGCACAAGAGGTGTTCCCAGAAGAGGGCAGATAAAAGCCAAGATAATAGCCATTGCTTTTCATTACCTCATCTCTCTAATTCATTCTCCAGTATAATACTAGTTATCTTCATCATTCATTCTCCTTTCTTATATTATTGTGTGTCTGCTTCATAATTACAATTAGCTTACAGTAATGAACACCACAAACCTCCTCCTAAAAGTCAAAACCAGTAAAAAGTCAACAATTGGTTCTATTACAGGAGAGACTTACTGCGCTTACTTCAGCTATCCTTTTCTCTCACACAAACTCAATGTATAATTGCTCCTTCTAAAATTAAAACCCAAATCCGTTTTATTTTCAGTGACTTAATTTGCGTAGATTCTACCTTTTTCTCTATCAACGTTACCAATAATACAATGGAAATTACCAGCACTTTCTATATGGCCTCAGAGGTTTATTGTGAACAGAATTTTGGCTAGCAGGACGTTTTTATATGAGGTATGCTATTTAGAGTTGGGTACAATACCTACGAAGCCCATATCTACTGTCGGCTTAATAGGACATTTTCACAGGCCCTTCTTAATATAGAGAAAGAGTCCAATCAATTCCCAAAATTAATGAGAAAGAGTCCAAAGAAGATCAACAGCTTAACTCAAGTCCTCTACACTAACAGAAAAAAAAAAAAAAAAAAAAGTAAACACTCAAAGTCCCAAAAAACCTGAGAAAAATTGAAAAGGAAATTCCCACTCACAAGCAAATTTAATTTAGAGCAGCCGGCGAACATAATTAGCAACGTATTTTTATATAATAAATCTAAAATATTGATGCAAAATATGATATAATAATATTATTATAATATTTATAAATTACGTGTATAAAATTTAAAAATTTGTGTGCATGAAAAGTGTAAATTATATGGTCAAAAAATAATATATTAGAATGAAATATTAAAGTATGACTCCAAAAGTCAAAATTCACGTGGGTGGATTTGAACAAAATGGAGAAACAAACAGGAGAAAATACAAATGGAAAATGTTGAATCAAAACATAGCATTCTAGCCCGAAATACAAACAACCAAGACAAAGATTGAAGCAAGAATAAAATAAATAAATAGGTGACAATTTGTAAGATATTTTCCCGAGGTTATAGTTGATGTGGTTCTCTGTATTGTAGCTAACCCAAAAACTGAAATGAAATCTCTCTACATTCTCTGGATGTGCTTAAGTTTTTATTTATCTATGTATGCCAATTGCCAGTAGTATTAGACAGGACTAGGCCAGTAGGCCAATTCCAAGAAAATGATAACCAAGGCTAACCTTGTTTGCTCCCCATATGTATAGTCTAAGACTCTAAGTAGCAACTAGCAAGTAGCGACTGATTTTTCTATTAAAATAGAAGGCGTTAAAACAAACTACATTTCTACTTCATTTTTTTTAGTTGCAGTGGGTGAAGGGTCTTTACACAAAAGCTCTTTGTAATCCACCAATCCATTCTTTAATATGAGATTTTCTAAACAAAAATTAATAAAAAGAATAGTGAATGTGACAGTCGTCAATTTGATTGCACAGCATTAAGGAAATCATATTTTTCACATAATTAATTGCGCGGTCCTATTCTTTTTTTTTTTTCTCCCTGATCCTGTTAGCACCAAGATTTTTCTGTTGTGGAAACTGGAGAGACAACATTACTACAAGGGTCAATACTGTTCTTTTATGCAATTTTACAAGCCTATCAATCTAGCATAATTTTACTTTGTCCCCGGAATAATTCTTATTTTATTTCTATTAATTATGAAAGAAGACAACACCTTATTAGCCATATTAATTACGTGCATCCAATTTTAGTCTTAAAAATGGATAGTTAAACTTTTAACAATTAATTATAATTTTTTTTGGCATGTTTATTTATTTTGGTCCAGGGTCCATTACTTGATTGCAAAACACTGCCGATTCAAGGGCTTTTTATTTATATAAATTAAACAAATACTCAATTAATATTTTGTCCCAATCCCATGTTATTTATCATTCAAATCAAGCTTCAAGGAATATAAACCTTCTTAAAACCGTTAAACGAAAATTATAAAAGCAACGCCCTTCCGCTGCAATTTATTTAGTAATTAGCAATAAGCCAATGCGATTTACTTTTCATATAAAAATGATATATTGATAAATAATATGAGATTGGAGTAAAATATTAATTGAGTATTTTTTATTTCTACAAATAAAAAGGCCTTGATTCAATAGAGAGTCTAAGATGGTAGAAAAACTCAGAAAAGAAATACTTGAAACTTGAAAGGAAAGAAAAAAAAATTTTTTGACTTGGAAAGAAGTTTAAATTTTTACCCATACATGATACAAGGATAAAGATCCTAATAACTAAATTTCCTAATGTTGTTGGACTTGCAGTGAAAAAAAGACATGTTGGTTTTACTCCATTGAATTGCAGTGGCGAATCCAAACCGTTGGGCTTGTTATTGATAATTAGTAATTTGAAGTAGATGATAATCATCAGGAGAAATGCGGCATCCTCCCCGGAATAAATGTGTAATTACAATTACTAATTAGTAATTACCATTTACCTATGAATTAGCGGGGTGTTGGACCCCCACGGAAATCCAACATGAAATATTGGAATTCAGAATTCTCCGCGATTGGGTTCCACACTTGCACACCCTCAGCCCTCAGCCCTCAGCCCTCACCCTAACAAGATTGCAAATTGGGATCTCATGTAATTAATAAATGGTCAATGGATTTAAGAGTGTAGGTGGTAACATTAGGAGGCGGGGGGAGGGTTCTTCAACTATGCATGCTTCTCTCCTCTTCATTCCAACACCTGTCCCGTAACTTTACCCTTTTATTTCATCTTCAAATTCATTCTTCACAAACCCACTTCACTTTCTCTAAATTCAACTTAACCATGAAAGATCCCGAGAAGCTAATTTGGGAACACGCCAAGAGCCCTACATCCGCCACCCCTCGAGGTGCCGCCGCCGCCTCCCACCACCGAACATTGCCCAAGCTTCTCGTCCTCCTCATCCTCTTCGTTTCAGTCACCTACGTCGTCTACACACTCAAGCTCCTCACCAACTCACGTGACTGTCACGAGCCCCCATTCTCCACCCACATCCTCTCAGGAATAGGATTAACCACAATCCCCACCATCAATGCCACCGCCTCCACCCTCAGGCTCTTAAACCGCACCTCCGCCCTCACTCGCCGCGAATCCAGGCAAGAGGCCACCGACCACACACACCTCCGCCACGTTGTATTCGGCATCGCGGCCTCCTCCAAGCTCTGGGAGCAGAGGAAGAACTACATCAAGCTATGGTACAAGCCGAGCGAGATGCGCGGCGTGGTGTGGCTGGACGACAAGGTTAGCTCCGCCGGGAAGGGAGAGGGGCTGCCGCCGGTGAGAATCTCGGGTGACACTTCGAAGTTCTCGTACACGAATCGGCAGGGACACCGGTCGGCTATCAGGATCTCGCGGATCGTGTCGGAGACGCTGGCGCTGGGAATGGAGAACGTGCGGTGGTTTGTGATGGGCGACGACGACACGGTTTTCGTGACGGAGAACCTAATTAGGGTTCTAAGGAAGTACGATCACAACCAGTTCTACTACATTGGGAGCTTGTCAGAGAGCCACCTTCAGAACATATACTTCTCTTACGGCATGGCCTACGGCGGCGGAGGCTTCGCCATCAGCTATCCTCTGGCCAAGGCCCTCCAGACAATGCAGGACCGTTGCATTCAGAGGTACCCTGGCTTGTACGGCTCCGATGACCGGATGCAGGCTTGCATGGCTGAACTCGGTGTTCCACTCACCAAGGAGACCGGCTTTCACCAGGTGAGTCAACTCGCTACTTTTCATTTTTATTATTTTATTGTTATTTATCATCATTTTAATAATTATCGTTAGTGTCACAGTCTTATCGTTTTCACTGTGATATTATTATACGTGGTTTCCTGTCTGCGTTTTGTTTTTATTTACCAATGGGATGAGATTTCCTCATTTTTGCATGCCTTTGTCGGTTTTGGTTTGGTGGCAGTGGGACTCTATTTTTTTCATTTCAAAAAGTTTTCTATCAACTTTTTTTTTTATAATTAATATTCGACTTTCTTTGAAAAATAACATAATTGTATTCGAATATTTCATTAAGGAGAATTTCTTGGGTGCTCCTAATATTTTGCTATGGGTTATTTATTTTGTTTAATGTTGTGTATCCAATTGAGATTAGTTTCCATTTTAATAATTAAATAAAAATACGAGTGAATCTATAATAAAAAAATCTGTTAATTAGTTTAGAAAAGGGTTATTAGTTCATATATGTGGACCCGGGATTGATAATTGATTTGACTTCAACAGGAGACTGTCTTGGGTTTAGGACCTTAGGGGGCTGGCCCTTACGGGCTCGGTGGGTGTTGTGGGGTCAAGTTATGGAAGCAGAGGGTGAAAAACTGGTGCGAGCTATGTTTGTCTAGTAACGTATGCATAGCATACATAGGTCCCCCAAAAATAATAAGCTAGCGTTGTGCTTGTGTCGGTGCTTCATGGCACTCAACCTTCTTCTGTGCCCTTCCATACGCATTCCATAAATGAATAGTTTTCACTTTCAAAAGGACATGTTGAGGGTACTCTAACACGTAGATATAAATCTCCGCTTATTATTGTTTTGTTTTTTTCCTTTCTTTATTTTGCCAAGACAAGTCTACTTGGTTTCTATGAGACAATTAGTGAATTATTGTACTGCACTTGACAAATGACAATTACAAAACTGACTGCAGTGATTGGTGTATTGAAACAGTATGATGTGTATGGAAACCTGTTTGGGCTCCTTGCAGCTCATCCAGTGACTCCATTGGTGTCCCTGCACCACCTTGATGTGGTTGAGCCCATCTTCCCCAATGTGACTCGCGTACAAGCCCTTCAACGCCTTACTATACCAATGAAGCTTGACTCAGCAGGCCTCATGCAGCAGTCCATCTGCTACGACAAATCAAAGAGCTGGACCATTTCCGTTTCATGGGGCTTCGCCGTTCAGATATTTCGCGGGGTGTTTTCGCCCCGCGAGATGGAAATGCCTTCCAGAACATTCTTGAACTGGTATAGAAGAGCAGACTACACCGCATATGCATTCAACACGCGTCCAGTTAGCAGACACCCATGCCAGAAGCCTTTTGTGTTTTACTTCTCAAAGGCAAGAATGAATTCCACAACGCAACAGACAGTGACTGAATACGAGAGGCATCGTATCCCTCCTCCAGAATGCCGGTGGAAGATGGCTAATCCCTCTTTTCTTGACAGAGTGGAGGTATATAAGAAGCCCGATCCACATCTATGGGATAGAGTAAGTATTATATATATGCTACCTCTTCTACATGTACACATGTCATTAACAATTTACTAACTTTGATATAATATTACTTGGCAGGCTCCAAGGAGGAATTGTTGCAGAGTAGTCAAGTCTTCTTCTAAGAAGAAGAAAGGAACAATGGTGATAGATGTGGGTGTGTGTGAGGAAGGTGAGGTAAGCGAAACATAGTTGTGGCATGTGACTGAAGCATTCATATATTATATACTATTTATATTCTCTCGTGGGGTTTCCTCAAAAGTTCATTGGGTGGTGGGGCGGATGGATCTCGCCTTGTCAATTTTTTTAGTTTTTTTCTTCCACCCATTCACTGATTCGGAAGAGCAGGAAACTTTGTATAGAGAGAAGAGATTTGTTGTTTAAGCAACAATACACACCAGGGAATGGGGGAGGGAGATGTTTAATTTGTAATTTGTAATTTATAATTTGATTATTATTATTTTTATTGGTCCCTCCCTGAATAGAATCTCAAGATGCGTGGTTAATGCAGCAGTATACCTATAGATTTAGATTATGCTTTCTTCTCGGAAGGGAAAGTCAGAAACAGCTGTTCCTTACTTGGTACTCATCTTGTGCTCCTTAACTAATTCGATCATCATCAACAATATTTTTAATAATCCAACTTTTCTTCCTAGATCTTTACCCGCACACTCAAGAGTTACAGTTTCACACACACTATTAAAAATGCATTTCACGTGGTAAAGAGAGCTATGTTCCCGGAAATACCTCCAAAAACTAGAATCAGCGCTCCCCTTGATTTGGTTCTGGTTTATTATAATAAGCCAAAGTGGAGATTTGAAGCTTTAATTTTATTTGCTACCTGCTAACAGAATAAACAGCATCAAAAGTTTCGGAATATAATACGAAAGTGAATCGCCAAACAAGGATTAATAAAATGTTATGGCTTCTCCTTGCCTTACACACTACGGCGTATTGTCTCAAAACACACTGGTAATTATATATATAATACTATCGAACTGGAATCTTTTTTATATTACTCCAAATAACAATTCTATGAAAAGAAAAGAAAAGAAATATGAAAGAGTGATCTAGTAAACAAGTTGCCCTCTCCAATACTCATAAGAATCTTGTAGAATTAAAAAATGTTCCCAATGGATACTAAAGACGGTAGTTGCATTGCAACCCAACGTTTTCTTCTTTCTGTTTTTCTCTATCGTCATATATAGTAAATACCCAAAATTTCACATTTCTAAATTCGACTGAATTGAGATCTTCGCCAGGTTTTCCTGTAATAATGAGATTCTCTCTGCACTGCCACTAAACAAAAATATAATGATGGTTGTTTCCTACACCTAACGTGCAGTTATAAATAAGTGCTTATACTCTTTCATTTGTTTACTCAATAATCATTGTCTTTACTCTTTAATAATCCTCTCGCTTTTACTCCTCACCAAACCAGTCCCTGCTTTCCATCCCAAATTAAGAGCAGCTAATAAAGAAACATAATTTTCCGTATTAATTAAGAAAGATTTAGTCTTTTTACTATTATGTTTGTTTTGGAAATTATTCTAAGTGTATACTGAAAATCAGCCACTAAGTATAAAATACACGTTAAAATATAAAATACAATTGAAAATTGTTTAAAAATGGCTTAAATAATACATATGTTAATACACAAATACTTAATACTTAATACTGATTTACTAACTGATGTACAAATAAAATTTTTGTTGTCTCAGGGAATGAAATTATGACGTTAGGTTCTCTCCTTCTCTCTCAATGCTTTGGTATTTAAACGGGCCAAGACTGAAATCAGAGAAGACTTCTTTTTGGGTCAAAAATCAAAGAAGACTTTTGTTGGCCCATTTTAAACCAAGATTTGGGCAACCTACTAATATGGTCCTCTACGTATAACCAGGCCTTCTATAAAAAAAAGGCCATGCCTAAAATATTCGAGCTTAGAGTTTCATTAGGCGCACTGTTCCTAGTTCGTGCCAAATCAATAGATACTACCGAACCCCATCATTCTATTACCCAACTCTGTTTTTCTCTTCCAAAAGAGCTCATTCATGACCCCAGATTAATAAAAAGAAAGGTTGGGCTTTTGGCCCGTTTCAATAAAATAAATATATAAAGGTATTAGTTAAAAAAATTTAGTAACAGCCCAAAAAATCAGTATTACCAAAACAAGTTCAGTGTCCCACATATTTTTTTCTAAGAATATTGGAAAAAAGTTAACCAAAAAAAGAAGATAATATTGGATAAAAGAATAAAATTGAAAAAAAAAATCATTAACACATTATTACACATTGAAAATCTTTTAAACATATTTTTTTTTATTAAAACTTCTTATCTATAGTGTTTCATTATTATTTTTAATACATCATTTTATATATAGTGTTGAACAAATATTCTTAGCCTACTGGTTACTTGTTAGTGAATCTAACAAATAAAAGAATCCATTTTATTGGATGGAACAAACCAAATACAAAACGATGGACCCAACAAGAGAGAAGAGAAGGAGGGAAAAAAGAAAAGGAAAAAAAAAGAAAGAGTTCGTATTCTTACGGAAAAAGGAAAAAAAAAAAAAAAGGAAGAAGAAGAAGAAAAGATTTCATATATGCGTGGTAGAA
>JASCZI010242031.1:0-48672 GCA_036250425.1 Stylosanthes scabra | reverse complement strand
TTTCATATTCAGAAATCAATAAGAAATTCTCTCTCTTGCTCTCTCTAGCTTTCTCTCTTGCTTTTCTCTTATTCTCTCTTTTATAGCTTCAGTTTTATAACAAATTATAAATTGTTGTCTTTAATTCCCTCCTCCGTTAGTTCGTTACTAAGTGTACTGCATAAGAATCAAGAATAACGAAAAAATCGAATAATAAATTTCTCATAATAATAATTTGGCTTTCAAGCATGAACTGATGAGCATATATAGAAAAGTTAACATCACTATCAAGTATCAACCAGACAACCACCACGGATATATAAAAGTTAAAGTTAACCCTCATTGTGCTAAATTATTTATGAGACTAAATTTTAATTTACACACGAATGAGACTCTTGTTTGGAATTTTCCCGAAAGATCTCTGAGTCCTAAAGCACTCAAAAAGTTAAAACCACGAGACGAGACTAGCCTTTTTTCTGATTGCGATTAAAATTTACTACATTATCAATAATCCCATGATTGCCATCAATTCAATAAGAAGAATCCCATATCAGTTTCCCAACAAACGCTAACTTCCATTTTCTAAATTAATTAATTAATTAACATTAGAATTAGTCAATTAATTACTCAATTAATAATAATAATTCAAATTCTATAAAATAAAACTCATTGAGGCAATTATGCATCACAAAAATCTTAAAACAAATATTCTTAGGTATTCTTATTGCATCATTATCAAACCACATCATATTAAACTCAGTAGAATACCACAAACAAAATACACCCATAATGGTAATGGTTCCACTTCCACACAAAACAACCACACAGAGAACTAAATATTAATAACAATAATAACCAAAAAAAAAAAAAAGGAAAAGCGCAACACCAAATCCCACACACCAAACAGGGTCTTACATCTCTCTGGCCTCAAGGTAAAGCACTCAGATCAATGCGCACGTGACCGCCACGTGCACAACCCCTTTTATTTTTAATAATTTTCACAATATTATTAATAATTATTATTTTTCCTTTTTTATATTGCCAGGACGAGACCAGGGACCGATTTTCCGGCGAGACCGGAGAGGCTGCTCTCCCAGACGAAAGGGAACCTGCCGGAATCAGAGCTCACCGGAGTAATCTCCGATTCACCGGAATCTGAATCGGAATCAGAATCTCCGATCCTGGTAACGGTTAAGGAAGTGTTGAAGTACTCCCTGACTTGGGTGATTATCCCATCCGTGACAGTCCAGGCGTGGACCCAAGCGACGGAGCGCACGGCGTCGCAGCCCTCCGCGATGACGGTGCTACCGAAGGAGACGACGGAGAACGGAACGAACTCGAAGGAATCTGCGGCAGCGGAGGAGGAAGATTCTCCGGTGAGCAAGCGCTTCAGGAACTGGCAGGAGGGGGGACCATGGAACCACCACTCGAGATCTGAGTCCACGAGGTTGAGGACTGCGTGAGAGTCACGCGCGCTTAGGGCGTCATAAAATGCTCGAACCAGCCTAACGTTGCTGGAGTCAGCGGCATCCACCAACAAAGCTTGCTGAGAGTTAGCCAGTTCGTGCGGAAAGTGTGAATCGACGGTTCTAGAAGGTGGTCCTTCCTTTGATCTTTTTCTTCTTTTCTTTTGTGTTTCGGATTTGGGGATAATGAACGTGGATGAGGGTGCTGCTGTGAGTGAAAATGGTTTGGTATTTATAGGGACTTTGGTGAGGTTGGTTTCTGATCTAGTGCGGACGGTTCTACGTTGGGGTCGGCTGTGTGATGACGTGGCGGGTTTTGATTGGATATGGAAATAAAAAATAAGCTGAAAACAAAGAAAATACATCATTTAAACTGAGAATAAGTAAAACATCAATTCTAGCTATTCAACACTGTACTCCTCCGATTCATTTTATACGGTTTTTTTTTTTTTTTTGCTTTAGCATATTATAATGATTGAATTTTATTAAAAATTTAAATAATAAAAATAGAAAGAAAAAATATTTTTAAATCATTATAAATATTTTGTCTTCATACTAATTACTTTTTCTCCTTCTCAGTAATTTGGTAATTTTATACTATATAATTTCTTTTAAATTTATTTTATGCAAATATAAAAATTTAAAAAAGTGGTATAAATATTGAAATTTATTTTAGTTTTATCGTATACATCTTTTAAATAATTGTATAAATGTTTTTATATTTATCAAATTAATATCATTTCTGAAAAACTAAAGTAATAATAACATTTTATAAAAATTGAGTGCATAAGATAAGGAGTGAAAGAAGGGAAAATAAAGTGGAACCTGTTGTTTCACACAATCCTTGAACGTGTTAAGGCACACAAGGTTGCTATATCTGCATGTATGTTATATTGTTATGTACCTTCAAGACCAGAAAAAATGCTTCCGCAACCTTCCTTACTGGAGTTGATCACCTTACAACATATGAATCAATTAACGCACCACTATTGATGAAGAAAGATTAATTGTAAGACAAAGCAAACTAATGTAATTGGTGCCGTTTGGCGTGTGCTGTTGTTGCTACAATGATTCCCTTGTGTTCTTTATTCCTATTCTTCAATTTGGTGTGAAGCAGTACTTAATTACTAGTAATTTTAACTGGAATAGTATGGACCTTTCACGCTTCATCAATTTCTATATATATCTGTTTTTTTATAGGTCTAAATATAATAAATTCAATATTTTCCAATATATGTTTTCGTAAAATATTCATTTTTTTCATAGCATTATACATCTCGTTGTCAATGCATACATGTTTCATTTACACGGCATACAAGATAATACATGTGTGGATATATATGATTTTGAACATATCTTTTTTACAAAAGAAATATAAGTAATACAAGAGGTAATAAGTAATACAAAACTATTAATACTATTAAAAATGTTAATACTTTTTTTAAAAATATATTGGAAAATATTAAATTTATTTAAAAAAAAACAATTTCTATATGGCTATTTTTAGTAATATAATAATTTTGGGTAACCAAGTTTCATAAGTCATAATTAGGTTACATGATGCATAAGGCAAGAATTTGGGTTTCCCATGATAAACCAATAATACTCAAGCTAGATTAAAAATTGAGTCCATGTAATCTCAACTATGGTAGATATTTAATTTTTTGACTAGGACAGTCACAAACCAAGAAATCAATATACAAAGTGGATGGTGCAAGCGATATTTGTTGAAGGTTGAAAGACTCAAGGAAAATGACTTGATGATTGATTAATATTAAATTATAAGAAAAAAAAATTCCAGCCAATTGCACTTGTTAATATATATCTTATAAATAGCCAATTGAGGCTTAGTTTAGTTGGTACAATATTAGTCGCTAGAGATCCCCTTCTCCAATATTCCGGATTCAAAATCCACCTATTATGTAAGTCAAAAAAAAAATATATATCTTATCAATAAATTAACTTATCTGCGCATAGCATTGATAGGGCAGACATAACAGGCTTGATATAAGCTTAAAGCAGACAATGATGAATAGTTATTCAATCAGATTTTATAAATATATAATAGTGTATGTATATTCTTTCTCAGATTAAATGGTATTTTTCATTTTGGGTTTATTAAAAAATTAATATACTTAAACAATCTAAAAATAATAATTTAAGTATTTTGTTTTGTATTTTAAGTCCATTAAAAAAATTAATGTATTTAGACTTCAAAAGAGACATTCAGTTTTAGGAATAATATATTTGAAAAATTAATATATTTAGATGATTCGAAAAGATAAATTATAGTTCAATA
Organism: Stylosanthes scabra; assembly: GCA_036250425.1. Taxonomy (NCBI): domain Eukaryota; kingdom Viridiplantae; phylum Streptophyta; class Magnoliopsida; order Fabales; family Fabaceae; genus Stylosanthes; species Stylosanthes scabra. The sequence goes on along the minus strand of JASCZI010242031.1, from coordinate 44,928 downwards.
ATACATTTTAAAAATAAAAGAGATATTTAATTTGAGAAAGAGGGTTATGTATTACATATTGTTTTACTATAATGCTTCTTGATTTATTATGTATTCTTGATTTATTATGTACGTCTATAGATATTGATCTCTCCGTATATAAAATATTTGGCATATTTATAGGAGAAAAAATGTTACATTTTAGAAATACAAAGATGTTGAACTGAAATAATGTTATTAGTATAAAAATTTATAAATAACAGGTATAGGGCGTAATATCATCTTGTTTTTTTTTTCTTTAAATTCAGTATAATCTATTCTATTTTTAAATGAAAAAATATTTAATATTGCTCCTAAAGAAAGAGTTTAATTTTGACACTTGGTTGCATGATAGGTGAAATAAAACTGTGTTTAGATATTACATCACAAAAAATTGACATCCAAATAACAGCACCAAAGCTGACTAGGTGCTTTATAGATTACATGAACCAGTTAAACACTTAATTACTTAAATCCAATCCGTTTTAGGCGAGGCATACAAATTATTGGTTTTGAAAAGAACCCTAAAATTTTTTTCTAAGTTCATTATTGATGAGAGATTCAATTCTAATTCATTTCTTTTCGTTAATTATTTCTTTTACCAATAAGTCTATAAACTTGCAAACATTGCATAAGGACTTTGCTTATATAAAACAATGTCTTGAGGATAAAACACATATCACATTACATACATAACATTATTTGTTTTTAGTAAATGACTAAAATACTCCTGAATTTTCTAACGTATTTTTAAATGGTCTTAAATAATAATCAAATTAGTTTTTGATTTCGTAAATTGTGAATGTTATTAGTTTCTAATTTAACTATTGTTAACATAGTGTTAACATAAAACATTAAAATAACAACGTGACATCTTCAATAATAAGGCAACGTGGTTAAAACATTAATACAATTAAATAGATTTTTTAAATTTATTAACTGAGCTCGTTTTAGTTAATTGTTTTAGTTAGTGTAGAGACTAAAAAGTATCTATAATGTATCCAATTAACAAAATTCGAATACCTATCTAATTATACTTAAGTAGTATTATACCACGTTATCTTGTTATTGAGAATGTCACGCTGATATTTTAATATTTTATATCAGCACTATACTAACAATAGCTAAATTATGTATTAAAAAGATTCACTATTTGTAAAATTAAAGACCAATATGATCATTGTCGAAAATAGGAACTATTTTAATGCGCCTTGAAAAATAAGGAACCATTAGATATTCACTCTTTATTTTTTGTCTAGGTCGTATTCAACTTCTCCCGACTATTTTAAAGAAATTTTTTTCTTCTAAACTTTAGGCCATGATGATGATGTATGTCTACTGGGTATATATAACACTGAACCACGCACTTATTCACACTTTTAGGCCATGATGATGCCAAAAACTTTAAGCATCCACTGATCATAGTATAACGAATATTCTTTGAGAAAAAGTATAAGGAAAAAAAGAGCGAAAAAACGTTTGTGGATTATATTCTGGCCTTACTAGCTAGCTAGTTGCTCTAGTAGTAGTAACGGCATATTCTTAGGTGACTTGATTCCACCTGTTTTTCTTGTACTAATTTCCTCGTTCAGAAAATTTGTAGTTGATTCTGTTTTCCCACTAATATAGTTGATTGATTCTGTTCTAATAATTCCCTTTATACCATCTAAGATTAGAAGTGAATTAAGATTAGAAGAACTAAAAGTTTTTTACTAAATATTCTTGTAATTTTATTTCGATCCAATTTGAATTTGAAGGTGAATCATAAAATTAAATGATGTGGTTGTGAGTATCATGATGTTAACATTTGGTGAATATTAGGTTTGACCGGTTTTTACCGAGTTTGAACAATTTTATTGAGTATGACCGGTTTTTACCCATTCAAATGTATTAAAATGGTTAAAGGTTCAAAATAAATGACTTCCTTGTTTCCCCAACACCCAAGTATCTTGACCTTCTCTCTTTACTGTACTTTCTTACTATATAGTCTATAAACACTTTTCAATGCAAGACAAATCCAGTTTTTAAAGGTATTGAAACCGTCCATTGAAACATGCTAACACTTCGTTCTTCTATTATACTTTAATTAGTTACTTAATTTTAACCTCTCCATCGATCTTTTAATCATGTATTCATGTACATAATTAGTTGTTGAATTTGGGGTCACCAATTGTTTTCCGTTGTCACATATGTATTTAAGTGCATGTTGATCATATTATATATCCCTCTATTATTTGGTATTTGTGCGTGTGGAATCCACTGTGTATATATATACACAAGTGATGAAGAGAAAGAAACAAAAGAATCTGCATTATTCCAACGGAAACAGTAGGGGTAGGTTGTGTTGTTCGTTCTGTCTGCTCAATTCAAATAATAATGCAATGAAAAAAAAGAGTTTACTAATTAATAATAGCTTGTTTTATTTTGGAGACCAATTAAATTAGAATAAAAAAGCACAACCGAGTAAATAAAAAATGGAACATGGCTGAACACACGTTGTATATCAGAGAAATGGGTCCAACGAGTAAAATAGAGTGGAGGAGTGAGGGATGAGGTCTGATTCCCGGGGAACCAGTGCTCGTGTAGTGAGACCAATTTACCGACAATGCCGAGGATATAACTCTACTCATTACTCGTTACAATAATCATACCTACCTTACAATAATGCATTTCATTATTCTCACTACATACCTTTCTTTAAAAAAACATTGACCATGTATCTTTAATTTATATCGGCACACGTTTGTTATTTATTTGTAAAATATAATTGAATATATATGAAAAAATATTTACGTTATCTGTTGAAGGGAAATAGAGCAAGAGAGATGAAGAGAAAAGCTGGATTGAATATTATTGAATTATGAATTTTGACTCATCTGACAAGGGTTACAAATTTCACTTATATAGGAAGCTGGCAAGCTTGATAATCGATTGTGTAAGAATGACAAACGATTACTAGAATCTTGTAATCGATTGTTACTCTGACATTCCCCTCAAACTTAAAGTCACTTTTGAGTTACTTTATATTTGATCTTGAACCTGTTAAACATATGCACATATAAGGACTTTGTGAAAATATTAGCCACTTGATCTGCCGCAGTAACATTAATTGCATGAAGTTTATTCTCATTCACCTTCTCCCTTACAAAATGGAGGCCTAATTCAAGGTGCTTTTTCCAAGAATGTAGGATGAGATTGGCACATAAGACGACTGCAAACAAGTTGTCGCAATAAATTATGGGAGATGGTTAATTCTATGTGAAGCTCTTTCAACAAATTTCTGATCCAAATTACTTCAGAAATCAGTTGCTACAATGCCTCAATACTCGGCCTCCGTGCTTGACCTGCACATAGAGGCTTGTTTTCGATTTGACTATGAAACAATATTTGCTCCTAAATAGACAAATATAAAAGCCACACGTTGAACGCCTATCATCCAAGTCAGATCCCCAATCTGAATCTGAAAAGGAAAACAACCTTAAATCAGTATGAAATATCAGACCATCACTAATAGGGCTAGCCAAGTACTTCAAAATCCTTTTGACACATTTGCAATGTGTCTCCAACAGATTTTGAACATACTGGCTCATTTTGTTGACAATGTATGCAACCTCAGGTCTGGTTGTTAAGGTTGCATATTGTAAAGAGCCAACAATTGATCTATAAAGAAAAGGATATTCGAATGTGTTACTTCCTTGTTTACTCAATTTTGTTGTTGTTACCATAGGGGTCGGGACTCCTTTTGTGTGTGCCATGCCAGCCTTAGAATATCAGTAATATATTTCTTTTGAGATAGATAAAATTCTCTAGAGGGTAATTTATGTGCCTCTATCCCAAGGAAGTAACTAAACTCACCCAAGTCTTTGAGAGAGAAAATTTGATGTAATTGCTTGATGACAGACTGAACAACCTTAGGATCACTTCCTGCTATAAGAACATCATCTACATATACAAGAATATATATTTTCATAGTTTTAACAAATTTGATGAAAAGACAGTGGTCCGATCTTGCTTTAATAAAGCCAAAGGATGCAAGTGTTAAAGCCAAACGATGCAAGTGTGATTGCTAATTTCACAAAAACCACGCTCTTGGCGCTTGTCTTAATCTATAGAGTGATTTGTGCAATCTACAAACCTAAGATGAAACTCCCGTGCCGAAACCAAGAGGTTGTCTCATATGAACAATCTCATTTAAATCACCATTTAGAAAAGCATTGTTAAAGTTAAATTGATAAATTTGCCATTTATAGAACAAAGGAAGAGTAATAATGATTCTAATAGTATGTGGCTTAACAACTGATGCAAAAGTTTGATTAAAATCTATGCCTTCTATGTGGTGATTACCTTTTGCAACTAACCTAGCCTTATATTTCATAATGGATCCATTAGGATGCCTTTTTATAGCATAGATCCACCTGCAACCAATCACCTTTGTAATTGCAGCAGATTCCATTATAGACCAAGTATTTTGCCTTATGCCAATGTGGGCAACTCATAGCTTGATTAATGTTCATAGGCACACAATTAGTAAGATCAATAATTGTATCAGTAACGGTAGTGTTAGATTTGAGTTTTGAAATGCCAGTTTTAGATTTAGTAATCATAGGATGCTTATTCGTAGTTATAGGAGTACTAGGATTGGTTTCAAATTGAATCACAACCACAGATATTGGTACACTATCATGATGCAAAGAATCATATGCAGGGTGAGGGTGTGAATCAGGGACAGTTATGTCTTCAGTGTTTGAATTAGAAGTAGCTCTAGTCATATCAATTTCAATATGTTGAGGTGCAAGTGTGTGTAGTGAGCCTTGATTAGAATCATCAGTAATGATAATTGGGCCAGAGTTAACATTTGTGTGAGGATTTCATGCAGAATTTTGTGCAACAGAAAAAGTTATCACAACATGAGGAAATTGTTCTTTTTGATGTGAAGGTGTGTGACTTGAAAACATGTCAATGGAATTTACTTTCATCAAACAAAACATGCCCAGTAATTATAATCTTGCCAATAGTAAGGCATTTATAGCCCTTATGGTTAAGAGCATATCCTAGGAAAACAAATAATTGTGATTTAAAATCAAACTTATTTGCTAAATATGGCTTAAGACAAGGGTAGCAAGCACAACCAAATACCTTGAGAAAAGAATAATCAGGCGAGTGATGATGCATTAATTCAAAAGGAGTGACATTATTAGTATTAGGTGTTGGTAACCTGTTAATGATATAAGTGGCAGACAAGAATGCATCATCCCAATGTTTCATTGGAAGAGATTGTTGGATCATGATAGTTACTATTATCTATTCTGAGGAGTTTCTAGAAGACTTCTTGTAATTAAGTTGTTAAGCTTAATTAGTTAGGTTGTTAGGCACAAGCTAGAAGTTAGTTACATGCTTTGTATGCTTTCTGTTTTGGTGTTAGTTTAGCTAGCAAACTTGTATAAATACTGTAATAGTCATAGCTGTATATTCAGATTCACTATTCTCAAAATGCAAGAATGCAATATTCATTTTGCACAAACTCTGTTCTCTCTTTCTTATCTGCTTCTTCACTTTCTGCCTAATTCTTTATCTCTTGCTCCAGATCATGAAATTTCTCATGGTGCGGTGAGCGTGGAGGAGTTGAGAGATTACTTCACCGCGTTCAATCATCTGCGGTTCTACGAGATAATGAATCGGATCTTCAATTTCATCTTTTCCCTAATTTCTCGATCGTTCTTCTTCGATCAGAACTTTTTTTCTCATCTTCAATTTCTTCTTCACGGATTAGACTCATATGATAGAGTTGATGAGAGTAGCTTCTCTTCCTACTGAATTTCTGCTGCAACGATAGGAAAGAAGAGGCTCCGATCACGAGACTAACCGTGGAAGGTCCTGAATCTTACATCTGTTCATCTCGATTCAGTCGATACAATTTTGTGATTACAACAATGGCGACTACAGACAACAACGTTATTGAAGAATCCTCAAATTTTTCTGCAGCAGATCTGCAGAACCTCGCTAGGTTAATGAATCAGCTTGCATCTGTGCAACTTCAGCTAGGTCAAGAAAATAGATCCAGTAGAAGCTTACTGTAAGATCCTTCGAGTCCATTTTATTTGCATCCTAGTGAGAATCCAGGTAATGAACTCACTACAAACCCTCTCACAACGTTGAATTATCATTCATGGTCTAGATCTGTGAAGATTTTACTTAGATCTAAGATTAAGCTCAAGTTCATAGATGGATCTTTATCGAAACCTGATAAATCAGATAGTACCTTTGAAGCTTGGGAACGGTGTAATAACATAGTGTTAGCTTGGCTACATACTTCCATCAGTAGTGAAATTCTCCATAGTGTTCTTTGGTGTGATATAGTTTCAGAACTGTGGAAAGATTTGAAGCATCGATTCTATCACGTAGACCTATTTCGGATTGCTGAATTGGAAGAAGAGGCTTTTCTTACAAGGCAAGGAGATTCCACAATTACACAATATTTCACCAAGCTCAAGAGTCTATGGGAAGAACTTGATGAATTTCAACCGATTCCGTCATGTGATTGTATTGGTCAGTGTTCGTGTATTGCTAGCACCTTTAGGAGATATAGAGAACAAGCTCATGTTGTCAGATTGCTAAGAGGATTAAGTGATGATTACACCACTGTGAGGTCTCAAATTATGATGATTAAACCTTTTCCTGATGTCAATACAGCTTTTTCGTTGTTACTACAGCAAGAAAGGCAATTGTTGAACTCTAGCTCCAAAGATAGTGCTAAGACTCTGATCAATGCAACACAATACTATGAACTTTCTTCTGATGGAAAATTTAGTTACAACAGAGGTAGAGGAAAAGGAAGAGGGACTCGAGGGAGAGGGGGAAGGGTAGGCAGCAACTCAGAAAGTGCTCACATTGTGAGAGAATAGGACATTTAATAGACACATGCTATCACAAGCATGGTTTTCCCCCACACTATAAACGAACTAATGATGTTAAAGCAGTGAATAACATGAATACTAATGGTGAAATGAAGAACATCAGCATTGCTTGACTTGCTACAAAATCAATGTGGAAAATCTGCTCAAAACTTGAATCTGGTGACTGAAGTGCAAGCCCCTTCGGCAAGTATACCATATGTTATCCATGTCAAAATCACAATTGAAAAACACTGATTGGATTCTTGACTCTAGTGCCACAGTACATGTGACATGTTCATTAAAATTTTTTAAAAATTTTAGAAGAGTGAATCTAATCACACTTCAATTACCCGATGGCTCTAAAATTGCTACTGCTATATGTGGTAAAATTGAATTTTCAGAAAAGTTTTACTTGACAAATGTACTCTATGTACCTAGTTTTACTTTCAGCTTAATTTCAATGTCTAAAGCAACACAATCCTTACCATGTCAGTTCTTATTTGATGATACAAATTGTAAGATACATGATCGGATGAGCTTGAGGATGATTAGCACTGCTGAAATTGAGGCAGGACTCTATGTTCTGAAAACTCCTTTTGTTCATGCATCTCACACACACATAAGACAATTACATCTTACTAAGGCACAAGCTTCAACATATGCAGTGACAAATAACTCTGATATGGCAAGCATTTGGCATAGTAGGCTAGGTCATATTTCAAATAAGAGATTAGAAGTAATGCAGAAAAATTATGCTTTTCTAAACTTTGATGTAATAAATGATCCATGAGAACCATGTCACCTAGCAAAGCAGAAACGTCTTTCATTTCCAAACAGTACTTTAGTTTCTGATGCTTGTTTTGATTTGGTTCACATGGATATTTGGGGCCCTTTGGCTATTCAATCTGTTGAAGGCCATAAATACTTTCTTTCAACTGTAAATGATAAGAGTAGGTTCACTTAGTTCCCATATTTACAGAGTTTATTGAAACTCAGTTTCAAAAAAGAATTAAGTGTATTCGTACCGATAATGGAAATGAATTTTATCTGCACTCATTTTTTGAATCAAAAGGAATACTTCATCAAACCAGTTGTGTGGAATCCCTACAACAAAATGGAATTGTAGAAAGAAAACATCAAGACATTCTCAACATGGCTAGAGCATTCATCATTTTCCAAAGTAATTTGCCAAAGCAGTTTTGGACTTATGCTCTAGCTCATGCTGTCCATGTATTGAACAAAGTTCCTAGTACTGCTTTAAGAGATAAAACTCCATTCCAGCTACTTTATGACAAGCTTCCAAATATTTCATATTTTAAAAATTTTGGATGTTTAGCTTTTGTATCCACTCTTGCAAATCACAGAACTAAACTCGAGCCTAGAGCAAGAAAATGTGTTTTTCTAGGACACAGATTGGGTACCAAAGGTTACTTACTCTTGGATTTTATGACATCCCAAATTTTTCTATCTCGAAATGTCATTTTATATTAAAATTCATTCCCTTTTGTTGAGGTTGTTAAGCATAATACTAATAACACTAAAACTGTTCTACCCAATTATTCAGCATCTTTTCCCTTCAATGATAGTTTTGCAATTGAACCAATTCTAAATTCTGACCATTACACTTTGCCAAATGCATTGCCAAATTCAACACCACATACGCCTAACAGTGCATCTCATTCAAACACTACATTATCTATAGATAGTGCACTTGAAGCTCAAATTGACTCTTCTAGGTCAAACAATAGGCAAACTGCATCTGATACCTCACATAATTCCCAACCTTTAGTCATGCCTAGGAGATCAACTAGAACAAAGAAACTTCCATCTCATCTAGCTGATTATGATTACATGCATTTCATGTATAATTCTTTTAACTCAAACAGTGATACATCATCCTCACTCAAATATCCTATCTCAGACTTTGTGTCTTTTGATAAGCTGTCTACCTCACACAAAGCCATGTCCTTGGCAATTGATGCCAACAATGAGTCTACAAGTTTTGAGCAAGCAATCCAACATGATTGCTGGAAACAAGCAATCAATGATGAACTTTTGGCCTTAGAAAGCAATAACACTTGGGTCATTACTACTCTACCAAAAGAAAAGAAAGCTGTTGGGTGCAAATGGGTCTTCAAGACGAAGCTCAAATCGGATGGGACTGTTGAGAGGCACAAAACCCGTTTGGTTGCTAAGGGCTACACTCAAACTGATGGGTTTGACTACTTCGATATCTTCAGCCCTGTTGTAAAGATGTCTACGTTTCGTCTATTACTTGCTATTGCAGCTCAAAGAGGTTGGTTTCTACACCAATTAGATGTGAATACAGCCTTTTTACATGGTGATCTTCCAGAGACTATTTACATGAAGATTCCACCAGGCCTTAATGCTCCTCCTAATAGTGTATGCAAGCTCAAGCGCTCCTTGTATGGTCTAAAACAAGCTAGCAAACAATGGAATCATAAGCTTTGCTCAGTTCTTAAAAGTTCTGGCTACACTCAATCTCGAGCTGATCACTCCCTCTTCACCAAAGGTAATATCACTGCCTTCACTGCAATACTTGTTTATGTGGACGATCTTGTTTTGGCTGGAAATGATATGGGTGAAATAAACCGTGTCAAAGCTCTACTGGATGCCAAATTTAAAATCAAGGACATTGGCCCTTTGAAAATTTTCCTTGGTTTTGAGATAGCTCGAAGCAAGGAGGGTATCCTTTTGTATCAGCGGAAATATGCAATTGATTTACTCAAAGAGTTTGGTCTTGTGAATGTTAAGCCTGCTTCAACACCTATGGCTTATACCAACCATTTATCTAAGTCTTCGGGTATTCCCCTCACTGATCTCACTCCCTATCGCAGGCTTATAGGGAGGGTGTTGTACTTGACTAATACTAGACCTGATGTTAGTTTAGCTGTAAATAAGTTGAGCCAGTATTTAGACTGTGCTACAGATATTCATTTTAAAGCAGGTTTACATATTCTGAAGTACATCAAACAGGCACCAGCTAGGGGAGTTATGTTTTCTGCAAGAGTAGATTCTTCATTGACTGGATATTCGGACTCTGATTGGGGAACTTGCCCTGACACTAGGCGCTCAGTTTCAGGTTTTTGTTTCTTCCTTGGTTCATCCATTGTCTCATAGAAGAGTAGGAAACAACACACAGTTGCAAGATCTTCAGCAGAAGCTGAATATCGAGCCCTTGCTTTGGCTACTTATGAAGGTCGACGGTTAAGCTATATTCTGAAAGATCTGCACTTCTCTTTAGATAAGTCAATTACTCTCTTCTGTGATAATTAATCTGCCATTCACATTGCCTCTAACCCGATGTTTCATGAACGAACGAAGCACATTGAGATAGATTGCCACACAGTGCGAGATTCAGTTCAAGATGGGACAATCAAGCTGCTGCTGGTCCCCTCTAGTGAGCAGGTTGCTGATATATTGACCAAAAGTTTATCTCCGGCACCATTTTTGAAGAATCAATCCAAGCTTGGCATGTATGATATACACATTCCAAGCTTGAGGGAGGCTGTTGGATCATGATAGTTACTGTTATCTATTCTGAGGAGTTTCTAGAAGACTTCTTGTAATTAAGTTGTTAAGCTTAACTAGTTAGGTTTTTAGGCACAAGCTAGAAGTTAGTTACATGCTTTGTATGCTTTCTGTTTTGATGTTAGTTTAGCTAGTCAACCTTGTATAAATATTGTAATAGTCATAGTTGTACATTCAGATTCACTATTCTCAAAATGCAAGAATGCAATATTCATTCTGCACAAACTCTGTTCTCTCTTTCTTATTTGCTTCTTCACTTTCTGCCTAATTCTTCATCTCTTGCTCCAGATTATGAAATTTCTCAGAGATGTAGCTGCCAGCATAGCAATCCCAGTTTTTGTGATGTGACGATGTTTTCTCCTAGCCCTTCCATTCTGTTGATGGTATATGGGCATGAGAATCGGTGTGAAATGTTGTGTGGTTGGCAAGAAATTGAGTGAAAGTGTGATAAAGGTATTCTTTTCCATGATCTGTTTGTAAAGCCTTAATATTTAAACTTGTATGATTCTCAATATTGACTTTAAATTGCTGGAAAGCTTGGAAAGCCCGATCTTTGGAAGTTAGTAGAAAAACATACGTATATCGTGTATAAGCATCAATAAAAGAGATATAATAATTGAATCCATGATAAGTTATAGGAAATCCATACATGTAAAAAATAAGTGGGAAAACTTATATTATTCATAGAAACCCATACATGTGTGCAAGGTTGGGACTTTGTATTGTTGAGAGAGAATATGTTTCGGGCAAAAACAGAGTGGGTGTGGAGAGGTCGATGTAAATTCAGGGGTACGGAAGTGAAAATAGGTGATGGTAAGAGTGGTTATATAGGTCTAGAGCAGTAATTAGAGAGGAGAAGGAGTTTCTTTAGTGGTGGAGTTTAAGTGGGTTGAGATGGTTAAGAAATTGGTGATGGAATTTGTGGTGGTGGTGTTAGAGAAGGAGATTTTGGTGGTGTAGGTGTTGGAGTAAAGGAAAAATAATATAAACAAAGTGTTCGAGGTATGATATTAACGTGATAGGTGCTATTAGTAGAGCTCTATTTTGGTTTTTTAGTTTTCTGGGTGACAATTAAACAGGAATTATCTCGTTATTAACGTGATACTTTTTTTTGTCAAGTCCAAAAATCCAATTGATAGCAAACGATTCCGTCCGATTTGATCGATTTGATCGATTTTTCATTAGCCGATTCTTTACTTGGATCAGTCCAAATAGAGGACTGATTTTTTATTTTTTAGTCGAATCGGTTGATTCCGTCCGATTCTCCGAACATGACCTGAACTTTTCCCATGCCTAAAATCAATAGGTCATGTTTGGATAGTTCTATTTTATGTTAATTTTGTCATTTCACATATGCTTGACATTTGTTTAAGTTTAATTTTCATTACTTTTATTTTCCATACATTTTTCGTTTAAGATTTTAATAAAATAAATATGATTTAGTATCCATTTTGTAATTATTAATTGTCATATTATTGAATTTAATAGTAGGTTTTAATTAAGGTAATTATTAAAATAAGAAAAATATTAAAATACCGAGCAGTATCTTTGGATTTTTCGAAGATAAATCCGACATAAAGTAATTAAATTTATTTTTTATTATTATTACGCACATTAGTATTACCGTAAAAAAAATGGTGATTAACATCCGAATTTGTCACCCAAAATACGGTTTCCTTCGTTAATAATTATTTACCGACATTATTTATATCGTCGAATTTATTTTTCAAATCCGACGATAATCCTGACGGTATGGAGATAACTTTTTTTTTTTTTTTTGTAGAGATGGTAATAGTTATACCATGGCCAATTTTTGTTAAATCAACATCAAAATCACAGCAGAAGAAGCCTATGTTATTTACACAATACTAACAAGGGCAAAGAAAAGACTAGGGGTGCACGGGTCTAATCTTTTTATTTAAATTATATACCGGACCGGGTTTGACAAGACCCGGACCTAATCCTAATAGACCCGATATAAATCAATATATATAATTTTATAAATTTTATATAATAAAGTAATGAATTTTTATTTTTAAATATTAATTTTCACAAATATTATACTATGTTTATATTAAAGTAAATTATTTTAAAACAAAAACAATATTATATCATATACAAAATATTAATAGAATTATAAAAGTATAAAACTTTATTACTAATTTTACATTAAAATATATTTTTAATCAAAAAAAAGTGATTTCGAGGTCGGATCGGGTGATCCGAAGTTAGACCCGAAAATTACAACGGGCCAAAAATTATAAACCCAACCCGGCCATATCTACCTCGGGCCCGGGCCCGGGCCGGATTGTGGGCCAGTTCGAGTCTTGTGCACCCCTAAAAAAGACGTGGATGGAAGAATATTTGAAATGTTGTAGACACACTTTGCAATCATACGTGAATCACTGCATTTTTGGAAGATAAAAAAACTTGAATCATATTGTACGATATGATTGTTGAGAATAAAAAAACACTTACACATAAAATTTTTCGAAAGGCCCAGAGTATGAGGATGTAAAGAAGACTTTGCATCATACTTAATTTCTCAAAAGAAATATGCATCTTTGCGATAGGCACAAGCATCAAACAATTGAAAAACCGTTGAACGTGTATCAATTTTATAAAGTTTAATGATATTTTTTTTTATAAAAAGCAACGTCGCTAATTAGTTAAAACTTGAATTATATATTATTTTTTATTACTTTTAATTTTGAATTATTAATTTTTTTATATTATTAATTTATGATAATGAATTATTTTTAATTTACAAATTTTAATAATATTATTGTGAAAAATTAATAATTAATTTTTTTAAAAATTAATTAGATAGATGAAACTATAGAAATTAAAGTTAGTCGTACTATTCGAGAAAAAAATGAATATATCTATTTTTTATTACTATTTATTAGATAAAATTTAATATAGAATTAATTTTTACTAAAAAGGAACCATAAATCATAAACAAGAATTATGGTGAATCTCTTGTTTGAGTTGTGCTCAAGACAAGACTTTTTTCATTTTCTGGTTGCAATTAAAAATTCAAAATATCAATCCCATCAATTTAATAAGTAGAATCCCATATCAGTTTCACAAGCTTCATTTTAGGCGTTAGCAATAAAAGCTAACTCCCATTTGCTACATTAATTAACATTAGAATTAGTCAATTACTAATAAATAAATTGAACTTAGTGCGTAAAAAATGTCAACAATCCGGCATGGCCGCGGCATCCAATTCCAGATTAGACTAGTATCATATCTAAAAGTCATTGTGAGAAGGAGAATAGAGAAGAGCATATGCATCACACAAATCTTAAAACAAATATTCGTAGATATTCTTATTACATCATTACCAAACCACATCATATTAAACTCACAAGGATCCCAAGACCAAAATACACCCATAATGGTAATGGCTCCTTCCACACAAATCACACTCACACGCTTAAAATAGTAACTATAGATAATTATAATAATAAATAAATAAATAATTTTTTTTAAAAGAGCAATACCAAATCTAAACAGCAAACACCGCACCAAACACGGTCTTACATCTCTTCGGTCCCAAGAAAAGCCCCAAGAAAAGCACCACGATCAATGCCCCCGTGAAACAGAGTCGCCAACCGCCACGTGCAGAACCGCTTTTATTTTTAATAATTTTCACAATATTTATTTATTTATTTATTTATTATTATTAGTAATTATTATTTTTCCTTTTTTAGATTGCCAGGACGAGACCGGGGACCGATTTTCCGGCGAGACTAGAGACGCTGCTCTCCCAGACGCAAGGGAACCTGCCGGAATCAGAGCTCGCCGGAGTAATTTCCGATTCACCGGAATCTGAATCGGAATCAGAGTCTCCGATCTTGGTAACGGTTAAGGAAGTGTTGAAGTACTCCCTGACCTGGGTGATTATCCCATCCGTGACTGTCCAGGCGTGGACCCAAGCGACGGAGCGCGCGGCGTCGCAGCCCTCGGCTATGACGGTGCTGCCGAAGGACACGACGGAGAGCGGAACGAACTCGAACGAATCGGAGGAGGAGGAATCTCCGGTGAGCAAGTGCTTCAAGAACTGGCAGGAGGGCGGACCATGGAACCACCACTCGAGATCTGAGGCGACGAGCTTGAGGAGCGCGTGGGAGTCACGCGCGCTTAGGGCGTCATAAAGTGCTCGAACCAGCCTAATGTTGCTGGAGTCAGCAGCGTCCACCAACAAGGCTCCCTGAGAGTTAGCCAGTTCTTGCTGAAGGAATGTGAATCGACGGTTCTAGAAGGTGGTTACCGATTAGGGCTTCTAAATCTTTCTTCTCTTTCTTTCTGTAACGAGTTTTTGTTGAGGATGTTATGAATTACAAGGTTTCGTATTTATAGGGAGCTTTGTGATCTGCTGTGGGCGGTTCTACGTTGGGGTTTTGCGTGTTGTGACGTGGCGTGTTTTGATTGGGATGGAACAGTTAAGAGGATGAAGCTGGAATAGGATAGGTTTCAAGAGAAAGTCAAACCTACGTTTTTGACATCGGTACTATGTAATATACGAGTTTTGCGGTTTTCTGTAAAAAATTTGTGGATCAGATTCTTTATAAACTTGGATAATTTTGGATTAAATTAAATTAGGATATTTTTCATTTTATTTAAAATTAATAACGAGACTTAGAATTTCTGGTTAAATTAACAGTCTTCCAAAATGCTAAAATTGGTGTTCTATTAAAGGATTTTACTGCATTTGATAATATGCGAAATATAGAAGTATAGAACGTTTGAATTTGGTAACTAAAATTTTGTGCTTTTAAAGAAGTTATTATATATATATATATAAATTTAATAAATATTATTAGGATACTAATTGTTAGGAAAAACTTGAAAATATTAACATGATTCATTTTCTTCGTTTTAGTAGGTGAGAATCTTCATATGATGTTTTTTTGCTAATTTCTTACGATAACGTAACGCACTTCTCTCAAGTTCCATGTTTTCTGGAACAAATCTTGTTATGAAAATGAGGTTTGGTTTTCGTTGCCGACATGGCGTTTAAGAGTATCCAATCGAAAAAAAACATTGTCATTTGGTGGTTATTATTTAAAATAGGAATTGTATAGGTACCCAATAATTTTTAAATTAATAAATCATTCCAAAAACAACGGAAGGTTTATAATTATTACAATAAAATTCATAGAACATCTGAAACCTAAAGCAACTATAACCAACTTTAGAAACAAAATATCCAAAATTTGGAAACATAACATTCAAAACTTAAATAAATGAATATCTAATTCAAGTTATTGGTTGATATTGACTGAATTTTTATTGGTTACCTAACATTCTTTTTTACAATAATACTATGTATAAAAATAGTTTTAAAATAAAACTTAATTAAATTGGTGGTTATTATTTTCACATATTTTTATTTATCTACTTAGCAAAAGAATTAAGATTGTTATGTATATAAAAAAATATTTAGTTATCACCAAAAACAAATATACATTTTGTTTTATGCAATTTCAGTGTATATGTTATATTAATTTAATATGTATTTTATACAGATAATTTAGTTAAAAATTAATTTATTTGAATACTAAACATAGTTTAAAAAATATATAATGAACAAATTAAAGTAGAAATTTACATTTAATTGGCTTTATGTAAAATTAATAATTTAAAATTATTATATGATAATTTGGTTAAATTATTCAAACTATATATCTAACGGCTTTAACCAGTTAACTTTACGTAAGGTTACTGCAGGTAGGTTTCCATGCAAATCAAATTTGACTTTTAATTTGTTGGGTGAAATGTTGATAGAATACATACGTAAATCTCTTCTTTTCTGTTTTTCTTAAATTTTTTAAGAAAAAAGTTGCCTTATATTTTGACTTATTTCCGCATAAATAAATGTCAATAAAGAGAACCTATAAGTGGTGCAAAAAATTGGCTTTATTTTATTTTTTACTGCTGGTTGTCGGAAAGTGATTCCATTTTACTCTCCGATTCAACGGACGGCACCGACCGCTAGAATATGATGCTAATCTTTCCTCACAAGTATAACAAAGGAGATTATGGATCTAAACACACAACAAAAATGAAGGAGAGAATTCTTGTATAAATTGATTTTCAGTTCATGTTTGTATAAATTGATTTTCAGTTAATGTTTTAAGACTTTAATTTGTTATTTTTTTTCATTAAATACAGTTATATTTCATTTCAATAAATAAAAATAATAATAAATAGGAATTGGGTCCAACTTGAACAATTACAACAATAAAAAGTGAGATTTTCACAATAATCAAAGATATAAATATTAAATAAATTTAAAATAAGATAAAAAAATGATATTTTTAAAAATTAATGTTATCTTGACGATGAAGGTAAGAATGATTTGAAAAATATTACCTTAATTGTTTTGATTTAAAAGGGAATTACACAAACGTAACACGTTTTTCTTTTTTCTCTCTTTTTGGTTGGAGACGGATACAATTTTATACACACACACCATAAAATAAACATATAAATACACTCAAGGCAAAAATTCAATTCATATAGAAAGTTTCATAACAAAAGTGGATACAATGCCACATGGCAAAACGAACCTTTTTTTTTTTAAAAAAAAAAACTTTAAATCATAAATTATGCATTATCGGCAGCCACAATTATTAATTACACAATAATCCTTTTTCATATCAAAATTTGGCTTAAGTAAATTTTTTATCCTTACAGAATTTTTATTTTTGATATTAGTTTTCATTTTCAATTTTTTCTGTTAAATGCTTATATGGTATATTAAATACTAATATACCACATAATATTTAATAGAACAAATTAACGACATAAATTAAAAATTAACCATTTTTATTACTTGGAAAAAATATAGAAACAAAATTAAAAATAAAATAATATATTATTATATAAATCAAAAAATTATTTAAACCTAAAATTTGTGTATGTATATAATATAGACATTTTAAAAAAAAATCTAAGGTTGAAAAAAAATTAATAAATGACGTATTAGATCTATAATTTGATCAAAATATTGATAAGACTAATATCCCAAATAGATATTAACTTTTTTTAAATGCAAAGTAACATTATAATAATATATATTATCTTATTTTCTTGTTCTAAATAAAATTTAAATAATTAAATGTCAATATATATTTTTTGGTATTATTAAATGACAATATTGACATAGACAATGACATGTTTTGTGGAGTGTGTGGAATGTGGGTCAGTTTCAGTTTGTTTTGTTGCATGGAATGGGCCCATAACTGAATAAAACAAAACAGTGAGACGAAAACTGCCAAGTCCACAGATAGCAAAAAATAATGCCTCCTAATTCCTAAATCATCACACCAATTCCAATTTCAATTTCTGTTCCCACATCTTCTTTTCCTCCCCTGATCCCCCCTTCACCAGTTCAACAACTCAAGACAAAAATGTTTACTTAAAGTGTTCTAAAGACGGCAACCAGATCACGACACAGATCATAGTGCTTGAAACTTTTACAATAAAGTTGTTAATCTAATGCCCTTTTCATAAGTAATTTGTAAACAATTGCATGCCATGAGTTTATACTCTGCAGGCACCTAGGCCAATAAAAATGTAAAAAATATATTCTCATAAAAATAATTTGTTTAGCGACACTTTAAAAATGTAACTTATAGTGAAAATAATAGTTACGTTATAGGAAGTCCCAACACTTGTACCTAAAAATAACACTTTTATAATACGTTCAAATCGATTTAAATCTCATTTTAATTCCTAATATTGCACGTTTACATCAATTGAAAAAGTTGAGAACCATTTTAGTGTATTGGACAATCTCAGTAATAACTAAAACAGGGTTTAATTATTCTTCAAAATCAAATCTAATAATCAATCATCTAATTATCAAAAGAAAAAATCTACAATTATAGAGTTTTCATTAAAGAATCTACCTATTTTTTGTAAACAATATATCAACATAATTAATTAACATATTTTTTATCAATTAAAAATATATCAACATAATTAATTAAAAATAACCCTTTTTCTATATATGGGCAGGAGAAGTATTGTATGTTGGAAATTTAATGTATAACTAATCGATTTGTAAATATGCTACACGTTTTCGTTAAAGTTTAGACTAGTTTGGCCTTAACTTAAAGATGAGTATGGAACGCACTTCATTTTTTTTTTTATATATAAGCATGCATGCTTTAATTTTAACTTCTAAGAATATTTGAAATAAAAATACTTAGAATTGTAAAGGTGAGCTATCAAGCATTGTAGCTCTGTAGTTGAGAAAAGGAATTAACTAGTAAATGTTTAAGGTATCGGAAAAAAATATAGAAGAGAAAAATAATTTCAGTAGTTATTTTTTATGTAACAATATTGCATAAAATCAAATTCTTTAATTTAACACATAAAAATATTTAAATAAATACAAATTTTTTTATTTTGAAAAAAAATACTATTTGTATTATCGTTAACTATTATTTTTGTGATACCTATTAATTATTAGTAATATCCTAATTTTGAAAACATATATAGTAAGAGGAAACCCATAAAGAGGTAGATTGTTTTTCTTTTTCTAAACGCATGAATAGAAAATCTAGTGTGATGAATGATTAGGACTAGCACTATCTATTCAATATAAGTGGAAAGAAGGGAAAGCACTAAGTTTATAGGATATAATAATATAGGAGATTGGACCACATCAATATAGCTTATTGTAATTATCAATCCATAAGCTATTTATGGATGAACTAACCTCTCTAAGTTACAGAGAGTTGTTTAATTTAACAGTTGAATTAATAATAATAATAATGAATTATGGGGCCTATTAGTAGGACCTTGTTGCGACGTAACATTTTTGGCATTTAAATAATAATAGATATTTTTCCGTGTGAGAATTTTATATGATCTCATCATATGTTAGTTTTCTGTTGATAATGAGAAAAATAGATAATGACTGTAAAGTAATCTAGATAATATAGTTAATAGTAAAATGTAAATATATGTTTTAAGTCAAACAAAATTATCATATAATTAATATATGATTCAATTCTAATATTATGCACTAAATACCTCGCTAATTAATGGTTGATGCGAAATGAAGCACTATCGAAGAAGAGTGGTCCACATCATCATCTTATCTTACTGTAATGATCAATTCACAAACTGCTATTAAGAATTAAGATTTATATTTTTATATTAATATTACTGAGGGGCTTATATATCACTAAATAATTCTCTCTATAGTTCTATTTGGACAGTGATAGTATATGGTTGGTGCGAAATATTTATCAAAAACAAAAGCTACCTAATCAGTCAATCACTGACTCACGTCTTAGTTGAGTAACAAGTTTTTTTTTAAAGAAAAAAAAAAGAGTTACCTAATCCTCCTATTCCTATGTGTACACTAGAACAAAGTTGAATATTCTCTGCCTAACATTTGATACTATTTATGTATGGAAATAAATATGGTATGGTGTGGCAAAATTAGTATATCCAGCACCAGCTTGCATTCCATCACTTTTTTTTTTTTTTTTTGACTTGATTCCATCACTTATCTCAATATGCTGGCATTGCACTATAATCTACAGAGCACTATGAGTCAGAAATTCAGAGCTTGACACAGAGGAGTGGCCATAATCTTCCAGCTTCTAGTAACAATTAATCAGTTCTCTAGCCCACGGTTTGCTTAGAGCGATTAGGACGGGACCGAGACTAAACGACTAATATTTAATATTTCAATAATTTTAGATGAACAAGTAATTTTATCAACTAAATGGTTAACCAAGCAAATTATAACACACGCTTTACTCCTTTTAATATAATGTCAACCAAGTGCTTTAACTAAGCAAATTTGTTTCTTTCTGATTTTTGTCTTCTTAGCTTGATTTGCCTCCCTCTTTTCGTTTTCATTCTTTGAGCGTGATTTCTGTAATTCATTTATGCTCTGTTTTTCAATTGCGATTTGTGCATATATTGGAGGTAATTGCGTTTTTGTTCTCTGTAATGTTGTTCGTTAATGTCATCGTTTTCATTTTCGTTCTGAATTTCATTATTTTTAATTGGTGATTCGTGTTTTCTTCTTTCTTTGCGTGATTTCTGCAACTCTGTTCTGAAGAAGGAAGGAAGGAAGGAAGAAGAAGAGAAGAAGATTTTATTTCTACGCATTATTGCTTTCTGTTTCTGCGCAATGTTGCTCTCTATTTCTGCGCATTATTACTTCATATTTTTGTACAACAACAATGTAAAACAGACTGCGCATTATTGCTTTCTGTTTCTGCGCAATGTTGCTTTTTATTTCTGCGCATTATTGCTTCATATTTTTGTATAACAACAACAACAACAACAACAACAATGTAAAAAAGAGAAGAAGAAGAAGAAGAAGAAGAAGAAGAAGAAGAAGAAGAAGAAGAAGAAGAAGAAGAAGAAGATGATGATGATGATGATGATGATGATGATGATGATGATGATGATGATGATGATGATGATGATGATGATGTGGAAGAAGGAAGGAAGGAAAGAAAAAGAAGAAGAAGGAGCAAAAGAAGATGTAGATGCAGACTTGGAAGAAGGAAGGAAGGAGGAAGAAGAAGAAGAAGAAGATTTTATTTCTGCGCATTATTGCTTTCTGTTTCTGCGCAATGTTACTTTCTATTTCTGCACATTATTGCTTTATGTTTCTGCGCAATGTTTCTTTCTATTTCTGCACATTATTGCTTTTTGTTTCTGCGCAATGTTGCTTTCTATTTCTGCGCATTATTGTTTCATATTTATGTACAACAACAACAACAGCAGCAGCAGCAACAACAACGTACAACAGCAGCAGCAGCAGCAACAACAACAACAACAACATCAATATAAAACAGAGAAGGAGAAGAAGAAGAAGAAGAAGAAGAAGAAGAAGAAGAAGAAGAAGAAGAAGAAGAAGAAGAAGAAGAAGAAGAAGAAGATTTTATTTCTGCGCATTATTGCTTTCTGTTTCTGCGCAATTTTGCTTTCTATTTCTGCGCATTATTGTTTCATATTTCTGTACAACAACAACAACAGCAGCAACAGCAACAACAACAACAACAACATCGATATAAAACAGAGAAGAAGAAGAAGAAGAAGAAGAAGAAGAAGAAGAAGAAGAAGAAGAAGAAGAAGAAGAAGAAGAAGAAGAAGATTTTATTTCTGCGCATTATTGCTTTCTATTTCTGCGCAATGTTGCTTTCTATTTCTGCGCATTATTGTTTCATATTTCTGTACAACAACAACAACAGCAGCAGCAACAACAACAGCAGCAGCAACAACAACAACAACAACAATATAAAACTGAGAAGAAGAAGAAGAAGAAGAAGAAGAAGAAGAAGAAGAAGAAGAAGAAGAAGATGATGATGATGATGATGATGATGATGATGATGATGAGGACGACGTCGACTCCATTGCCTCTGTTCTTTCCCATCGTCGTTGTCTCTGCATTTCCATCATCGTTGCGTCATGAGAGAGAGAGAGTGAGAGAGAGAGAGAGAACTTGATGGTGTGGCAACACGTTGGTGCAAGGAAGCTGCATTGTCAATGAGGTCTATGCTGGCGACGGAGAAGATGTCGTCCATGGTGGAAGAAGTGGTGGCGACGCTAGTAGTAGGGGCAATGGTGGAAGGTAAGTTTAGGGTTTCAGGGGGAGGGGGTTCTAGATGGTCTGATTTGTTTGTTTGAATGATCGATTTTAATATTTATGAATGATCAGTTTTATTTTTTTAGATGAATTATTTTATTTGTTTGAATTATTTATTTTTCAATTTTGGAAGACCAATTTTATTTTTTTGGAAGATCACCTTTTATTGGCTATTATTAATTAATATTGTGTTAATTACCAAGCACTATTGTAATTTTTTTCCTTAAGTATTTTCAATCAACTATTAAAATTCTAATACCAGTATTTGTATTTCTTCCACCGACTTTGTTAGAAACAAGAGAAGCCCCTCCCATAGAGGCAGTAGGAGCAGGACCCCAAACATCAGAATGAATAAGATCAAGAGGAGAATAAGCAATAGAAGAGTTATTATGAAAAGATAAAGCTGGCTGTTTAGCAGTCTGACAAGAAATACAATCCAAAGACTCATTATTAACTGGACCTAAAACTCCCTTAGACAAAAGAGGACGCAATTTGCCCAATGAGCTGTGGGCAAGACGACAATGCCACAGGTGAAGAGTAGAAGGAGTGGAAACAACACAAAGGTTTGTAGAAGGAACATGAAGGTTCTCAAGCTCAAACAACCTTCCGACCTTACATCCAGTCCCGATGACCTGTCCCGTCCGACGATCCTGCACACGATAACCAGAAATAGAGAAATTGACATCAAAACCGAGATCAACAAGTTGACCGACAGAGATAAGATTAAAGTTTAATTTTGGAATAAAATAAGTATCAGGGAGATTAAGATTTGACTGAGAAAGGAGACCCTTATGGGTTGCATGCAAAAGTGAACCATCAGCGGTGTTGACAGAAGGTGCATTTGTAGTGGTAGACAAAGACGAGAAAAGAGGACGCAAAGGAGACATATGATTAAAACAACCAGAGTCAAAGTACCATTTAGAGTTACCTGGTGGAGTGGAAAGAGCAGCAAAGGTATTACCAGAAAAGAGAGAAGTTGCTTAAGAAGAGACTCAATGTCGGATGGAGAGACAGACGGTGGGTTTGAGGAAGATGGGTTGGTGGATTCCATGGCAGCAGCAGCAGTAGAAGCAGGCACATTCTGAGAGTAGGAGGGATGAGGGTGATACTTGTTCTGATCTGAACGTGGGGGGCGAGTAGGGCAGGCAGTGATCAGGTGTCCCGTGAGCTTGCAATAATGACAGAAAAGCTTGGGACAGTTGGGGCCAATATGTCCATTCTGTTTGCATTTACGGCATTCAATAGAGGGACATTCTGAGAAGGGGTGCCCAGAACGGTTACAGTTGCGACAAAATTTTCCTTTCTTGTCGGTTGCAGCAAAAACATGGTCACTCTTTGAGCGAGTTAACCCTAGACGAGTTTCTTCGGACTTAAGGCGAGGAAGGGCATCTTCAAGGCTAGGCAAAGGATTCTGATGGAGAAGAGAAGCTCTAACTGGCTCATAATCATCAGTAAGAGCCATGAGGAATTGGATGAGACGCGTGCGGTTGCAATAATGCTCATATGCTTTAGCATCGGTGGAATCTTTAAGAATAGGCTCACAAGAGGTTAGTTGATCCCAAACAGTTTCCATTTGAGCAAGAAAATCAAAAACTTCTTGACCACGTTCTTGCTTAAGGCTATGATGCTCCTTTAGCAGTTGATACTGATGAGAGAGATCAGAAATAGTATAACATTTTGCCAAATGATCCCATACCTCCTTAGCAGTTTCAAAATGCCCAAACTGTAAATGAATACCTATAGTGGAAGTGTTTCGAAACCAAGTAATGATCTGATGATTCTTACTATCCCACTCTTCCAATTTCTCAGCAAAATATTTTTCAACAACCTCTGTGGATTTGGATGTCCCATTGGTAGATGTGGTAGTAACAGTGGACTTAACCGGGCAAACAATATCACCAGCCACATAGCGCCATAATTTGCGCCCTTTAAGGAAACCTCTCATGGCTTCAACCCAATGAGCATAGTTGGAGCCATTGAGGATAACCAGAATAGGCTGATAAATATCTGGCTTCTCCATAACAAGTGAAACAAGGGGAATATGAGAAGAAATTGCAAAATTGCAAAATTCGGTGCAGAAACCGGGAAAACGGAGGTCGAAAACGGAAAGAGCGCACCAAAAAACCTTAGGAAGGGTCCCACTGAATGACAAGTCAGCAGACACACCAGCGCCATGTCAACACTGCAGAAGACACGTGGCGGAAGCGGAGTGGCGCAGAGGAAACGCATCAGCGAGACACGTGGCAGGGAAAACACGCGGGTCGCGTTTCTGGTTCGGGCGAGTCGGGTCGAAGTGATGCGGATCCTGTGGCGTGGCGAGATCTGAGCCATGAATATGCTTGGAGATCTAACGGCTAGAAGAAGAAAATGAGTTGCACACGGATTGAACACGTGGTGAGATTTGAACCGTTTAACAAAGCCTCAGATCCAACGGACGCAGCAAAGAGCAAGGGAGGTGACACACGGATCTGACACATGGGTGAATCTGGGCCGTGGATGAAGCCAGAAAGATCAACGGCTGCTGAAATTTCTGGGAGAAAGGAAAAATGGCTGGCAACGAGGCGGTGCTCGTTGGTCTCGGGACGGCAAGAAGAAGACGATGGTGAGGGCGGTGAAGAACCAAAGCGTCAGAAGAGGATCGAAAAACGAGCTCAAAGAGGGCGGTCTAGAGAAGAAAACTTGGGAACTAATGTTCCATTGGGAAAAAAAAATGAAAGAACCTAACTCTTGATGCCATGTTAGAAACAAGAGAGAGTAATCTAAAGTAAATGTAATGTGTATTATTCTGAGTTGTCAAATATACAATGTAACAAGGGTATTTATAGGTGCTAAAAGAATCAAAATAATAAAGGTATAATATCACAAATGATGCTAACTGATTCTAAATGATCCTGATTTATTTACTCCTAATTATACTCTAACATAAATATAGAATATGCTAACTGATCCTAATAATTTTATTTCCTAAATATACTCTAACAGACTTAATTCAGTTTCTATCACTAAATCTTGTCTTTAATACATTTTAAATAAAATACAATACACAAATTTAATTTAATTTCTGTCTCTACTGTCTCTCAATCTCTATCTCTCTTCCAAATAGAATCTAATGATTTTTTTCCTTAAACAAATTAATTTTAGGAACCTTGTTTTCTTTTCAAACCCAGATCGGTTTATCACCGTTAAAATCGATTTAAATTAGTCAAATTTAAAATTGAAAGATATACATGAAAGACCTCACTAAAAAGATGAGTATCTATGTCTTATAATATTGTTTTTTTTTAGTTTTTAATTTATTCTATTTTAAAGCCTCAAAAGAGAGGGAGGGGGATTAATATAAATAAAAGAACAAAAACAAAGAGAACAACTAGATTAACTTACTTATATCCAAATTAAGATTTAATGTGAGAAACCATCAAAATGGTCTAAAAGAATATTGTATTTTTCAAATTAGATTCTAAAAGATTTTATCAGTTATAACTTATAGAAAGCTTATCACATGATATAGTTTGATTGTTTGAAACATAATGTTTCTTTTATTTCCACCGTTTAGATTTCAGGCACTTTTTGACAAAGGGCATGATGACTTTTAGTCTCTTCTGTGTACTAATTTCATTAGCCCTACTAATGAGCCCGCTGCTAGTTGTTAAGGCAGCCCTTAATATTGTTGGTTTTCTTACATTTCATAGTCAGCTCGGTGGCACACTAGCCGCGGCTTCCATTTTCATTTAACTTGTCAGCTCCTGGCCTATTTTTTGTGGGCCTTCTGAAGCATAATGTAGTCTTCTTAGTGGATTGTTTGTTTTTGGCAAGAAAACCATATGCACACTAGGTGTAATCGTCGCCGTCCGGGATGCAATGAGGAGCTTCAGCGAAACCACCCATGGTAATGGTTCGAATCCGATGATGCCTCAGCAATGCCCATTTTCAACGCAACCTCCGCCGGTGCACGTGGCGCCCGTAGTGGCCATCGATAACCCGGCATGGCCGCGGGAGGAGCAATAATTCATTTCAATATCTGTTACGAACTGACACTAGAGGAGAGCCCATCGTTGTAAGGAATCTTGTCATTATCGTTGTTGTAGCAGAGAGGCATCATAACGCGTAGAGCCAGAAAATCCCCCCCCCCACCCATTGTAGAGGCACTGCCAATTGTGGCACCGGTCAAGCTACTATTTTCGGTGGGTGAAGTGGCGGAAGATTCCATCAGTGACAAGTTACTAATTTTTCAATACCCCTCTCTTGATTGGAATGGAAGAAAGTAGAAAATGCAACAGTGAAGATTGCTAAGGATCACAAGCACGAAGAAGGGATTGAACAAAAAGAAATTCTATTTCCGGTGGTAGCTGCTGAGTGAGTCTCAGTAGATGTAAATAAAAATGGTAAAAACTTAGGGTTGTTTCACCATAAAAGTTGTTGGGCAAAACTACTTTACTGATCCCCAAAGCATTTTGGTATTCATGGGCTAAAACAAAAAAATTTGGCCCATAAAGGGAAGCCGATCGTTTCTGAAATTTTTCTATTGCTAACCAAGGACAATATTGTTATTTTACTCCTTGAAAAAGGACAAAAAAAAAAAAAAAACAGCTTTGCAGGAAAGCAGTTGAAGCATTGGATGCCGGTCACATATAACATGTAATAATTTTCCTAACTTATATTAGTTTTTAAAAGTATAATTTTCTGTCAAATTGATATTTTATTAATTAGATGATATGTATTATAAAATTATTTGTTAATAAATGATACATCATTCTATTATTTTTGTAAAACATGACATTTACATATCATCTAATTAGTAAAAGAATCGATTTGGTCGAGAATTGTATCTTTTAAATATTAATATGACTAACACAATATTTCAGACACCAATTTAAACAATAACCCTGTATAAATTATATCCTATTAAAAATGTTCTCAAAATAAAATTTTGTTAGAAAAAGATACTAAACCAACTTATTATACATAAAGAAGACGAAGAAAATAGTAATTAACTATAGTATTATCTTTAAATAAGAAAACTATGGGTCGATTCAATCCATAAAGCGTTTGACCAAAAAAAAAAATCCATAAAGCGAAATTTGGAATTAAAAATTTTGTATTGAGAGATGTGTATACAACTGTAGAACTTTATCAGTATGTGTAAGGTGTCGATTAGTGGGGAATGTTAATGTACCAAATAAGCACTACCCCAGAAGAAACACCCTCTATTCTTTCTACTATACCAATGCTGTTCATTACTTCATTTTCAGCAACAGCTATTCAATCCTCAATGCCAGACCACACTATGCATCAATATCTCTATCAATCAATCAATGTCCATTTTTGTCATTTTAATCGTTGCTCCATAATCCTAGGGCTCATGTCTTATACGTTTACTAGCTTATATATTAAATTAAGTTAAAAGTGGTTCCTAATTTTAACATTGAATATCAATATGGGAAAATTGTATGATGTGATAATTAATAATTTAGTCTCTATTGATGATAATTTCATTCGTCTCTAAAAACTTTAGATTTAGGTGGTGTTTGTTGCTAGTTTGCTACCACTAAGTTGAGATTAGAAATATAGCAACCATTTTGGATGGATGGAAAATTGGGTTGAATAAGATATTAAAAAGCCATATAAAGAAATAGAAAACGTATTAAGTGTTTTATGGCATTAGGTGTTTTAGTGTTTTTATCTATTGATTTTAAATTGATTTTAATTATAAAAAAAGTTTATAATTAAAATAAATGACTTAAAAATATTAGAATATCAC
This sequence comes from Stylosanthes scabra, assembly GCA_036250425.1. Lineage (NCBI taxonomy): Eukaryota > Viridiplantae > Streptophyta > Magnoliopsida > Fabales > Fabaceae > Stylosanthes > Stylosanthes scabra. The sequence goes on along the minus strand of JASCZI010242031.1, from coordinate 17,066 downwards.
ATGCCAGGGCACTTATACGTTTCCAAGAAAATAATATTGTCTTGATTGATAATTTGATACTCTTCTAGACAAAGACCAGTCCTTGGAAGCATTATAGCCTAACATGTCGCATTGTCGCACGTGCGCCTTCTTCATTATTAAGCCTATTAGAGTTTTTTTTTTTTAACATTGTTGGGACTAACTTGTCCAACTTTTACAACTCAATGGACCATTTCATAGAATGAGTGTAATGATTTTTGGGTTAATTTGTTTTCCTTTATAATTTAAAGGGATTAATTTCAAGTTTTTTTATACATATTTTTGCCATTTGAGTAGACTTTAGTTGATCGTCAAAACAAGTCGATATTAGACTCAGATTGCTCATAAATATGGATAAGTCGAGTCAGTAAATTCATAGTTCATTTAAAAGCAGATCAATTTGACTCGAATTGTATAACTCAAGAGTTAGATGAGTTTGAATCGGATCGGCTAACTCTTTTTTCTTATTTTTTTAAGTACATAAAATCTATTTTTGTACAGCTTTATACATTAGTAAAATAATTAGAAATCGGTATAATCTGTTCGACATCAACTCTATGTAAGTTATGTAAACAACAAATTCTGTTGCTAGGTTCTTATTCTTTTAAAGGCGAGTTTAAGCGGATATTCAAAGATTCACTCATTCACATCTATCTAGTCTATTTAAAAAGAAGCACTTTGTTCACCATAAAAACTAACTATTATAATAGAAGAACCCATGTGAGATTCGTTTTAAGATATTAATCCTTTGACACTCATAATGCCTAATCTTTCTTAAAAAATGGCACACAGAAGAATAGAACTAGTGGGATATTACACATGTGGTGAACATTTTCTTTCTTTCTTTTTTTTTTTTTTTTTTGTTAGAAGTGGAGAACATTTTCTACTGCCGAAAATATTAGAGTTGTGATAGTGTGCTAAGTTTATTGTACTTGTATCTGTTGACTGTTTTGAGGACCAGGTTGTTACCTGCTTGTAAAATTTTCATCCACCTTTGTGGTTTTCTGGTGTGGACAACAACGGTATAAAAAAGAAAAAAAAAACTAATATATAGTTAGACCAAATTTTTGGGAAAATTTTTTTAAATAAATAAAAAATATGATATTTACCAAAATTCATCATTTAGAAAATATTTACCAAAACAATACTGATCTAAGACGATACTAAGCTATTACATGTTGAAAAAAAGTTCAAGCCGGTATTTGGCTAACACCAATACCTCCCTATGTGGGGCCGCTATTGGCTTATTCAACGCCTATAATAGGGCGGTATCGTTATCGACTCAATACCGGCCCATGATAGGGCAATATTGGGGTCACCCTAGTACCAGCCTAACGCCGGTATAGATTGAATTTTTTTTCAACAAGTAATAGCCCAGTACCGCCTTAGGCCGGTATTGTTTGTGTCCAGTACCGCCTTAGGCTGGTACTAGTAAAGTAATGAATTTTGGTAAATATTTTCAAAACAATGGATTTTGGTAACTATCATATTTTTTATTTATTTAAAAAAATTTTCCAAATTTTTTGTGCTTTTTAAAATACTACTGATATAGTCAAATTTACTCTTAAGTCTTAACATATGATTTTAAAAAAACTATCAATGTTAAATCCACCAATGGATGTGTATTTTAGATCGTTAAATTTTTTTGGGACTTAATTATGTAATTATGGGCTTGAATTTAACAACTATGCATGGTATGATATTGGGCTAGAACTCTACCCAATAGCACGGATGAATTAGCACCTACATGCCTATTATTATGCTTTTTTATTTGTAAGAAAATAAACATATTCTTTGTATTATATTTTTTAAGATAATTTTTTCCATAATTAATATAAACATGACTCTCAACTGAAATCTCAAATCTCACTTTTGAAGATATTATTTTTTTAATAAAAAATGAGAAACACAATGATAATAATGGTATCTCAATATGATAAAAATAAATATTGTTTTGAAGGAAATTGGATTATAGAATAAGTGAATAACCGCAGTCAGTAACAGTAAGAGCAGCAATAGCAACGGTGTTTTCTAAAACGCGTGTGGGAGTGGTTTCAAGAGAAATAAGAAAGAGATATGGAAATGGAAATGATTGTATATTTATATGATTCTTTTACCCTTAAAAATAAGTGGAATTGAAACTTCTGCAAAGGGCAAGAAAGGTATTTAACTTTGGACAACCAAACCAGTCTCATGGAAATCCATGTTACAGATATTTTCTTTCTGATGCCAATCTAAACATTCAGACACTTAACACACCAGCAAGCAACAAGAAGACAGGTAAATTAAATGCCTATAGTTTTCCATTCTCTACTTTATCCAATGTTTTCTTTTGGACATTGAATTTAAATTTCATGTGAAGAAATCTCTTTGGAAAATGGAAATGCTATGATTATTCTAATAATGGTTCCAAGGTGTAGAGACAACATTAAAACACCAAGGCATGTCACTTCTAAACTTGTCTTCATCAATGAGGACAAGTGTCATTCTGTGAAAGTGCCATCATTAACCACATAGTTTATATTTTTTTAAATTGCTCAGTCAAAACAATATTATATTTATTATTAACTGAACATTTTGTTAATTGTAATGTCATCTTGCACTAAAAACAAATTTGGACAAATTGTCACACATGCATATCTTATCAATTATCAGAAGTAAGATAATTATGTTTATCAATCACGTTTAGGTGGTAATAAATTACTAACAAATTGATTAAGCAATTGAAAGCAATCAACAAATTTTATCAATTGTCTATAAAAAGCATGGGCAATTCAAACAATAAATGAATCAACTCTATTTTGTAAATTTATACACCAACCTTATTAACAGAAATTTAGACTCCAATTTTAGCCCCAAGCAAACACATACTCTTAGGTTTCCTTAATTTTAATATAAGGCTTTAGATTTAGAAGCTTGAGTTATATTTGGACCTTCTGCAAATCTAAGAATTAAAAGTGTGGCTCAATGGAGAAGATAGAGAGTTACCTGAAGACCTGAAGTGAAGCATATTGGATTGCATAGGAACCAGAACTATACATTGTATATTAGTTCAGCAGAGAAACTACAGCAATAGTTCATATGAAAATTTAAAGCTGACAATCCATCCTTGTTCTGTGTTCTATACTCTATGTTGAAGTAACAATCCTAAAGAAAGTAAAATTCCCTATATAGTTATTTTACATGTGTTTCATTTCATATAATTTTCTTGAAGGAAAGAAACAAAAAGGACTCCATAGTCACTAAGACATATCTACTCAAAATTAAATGGAAAACGTGACAGACTTAACTAAAAATTTACATCCTAAGAGAAATGGATGGCATCTATTAGAGACTTGAGAGTTGAGACCAAAACAATGGTTTCGGGTGGGATTAAGAACGCCCTAAACATTTGCAGAAAATGAGAAGTCCACAGATGATGAACTATGAGTGGCAAGCAAAGAACAACCATATCCCTTTGTTAGGGACTAAGGAGCTTCTCTTTCTATTATTGATTGGGTTGGTGGATTCATCGTTACATCTTTTACAAGGGATAGTGACCTATTCGAACTGCAATATTCGATTGAGGCGTTATTTGAACTAAGAGAACTAGTTGTTTCTATCATAGGAAGGGAAGAGTTGTTACCCTGTGGTGAACTCGTGCCGGATTTGGTTGATGCTACATCTTCACGAACCAAGGGTGGACAAGCATCTTTCCTGCAGAATTTATCTTCTACAACAAGATCATAGCTATTCGCAGTTCGCAGTTCTTGAGCTAGAGTGCACCACCAACAACAAAACCAAAGGGTGCAGTCGGAAAATGAAGGTTTACCAAAACAGAAGTTATAGGCAGGCAAATTAAACCTCTTCCTCATTCGGATCCTCCAAAAGCCACCATACAGTAAACCCAAAAAGCAAAGGATGATTCCAATGGCCACAAGACCTTGTCTAACTTTGTCATCATCAATATTAACAGCAGCCAAGGTAAAAATCCAGAAAGGTGCAATGCAGAACAGAATAAAAGTTGCAATATGAACATACATGTTTCCAAATCCAAGTCTCTCCATATTCCACCCGAAGACACAGAAAGTGCAAAAGAGCGAGAGATATGCTAGAGAAATATCATCCCAAATGTCAAGTATTCCTCCACTCCACTTTGGTCTATCTTGAATAATCTTTTGTTGATCCTTGGATGCAAATGAATATATTTTCTCGTGTGGTTTCTCTCTCAGTTGCTCTTGCCTTTGAGAAAATGTAGTTTCAATCTGTGCTTCCTCATCAATCTCACAATCATAGTCCTTCCCAAGTGGGCTAAGAATGATGTACAAACCTGCAATTGCCGGCGAAGCAATTGAAAAAGATACACATATCCCAACTCCTATGACAGGTCTCTCAGACCTTTTATAACCCAAGTTCAGACCACAGAGTGCATATTGAGAAAAACAATTCACATGAAGGAGAATGACCACCACCATCATGTGCATCCACTCATTCGGCTTATAAGTCCCATTTTTGCAGTATATGTTTCTCAGCCTAGAGATGTCATTCGGTCTCCATCTACACAAAAGAAAAAGGTGGTAGAATCGCTTCGGATGTTGGTACAAACACATAAGTGTAAAAAGTGCATTGAGTATTTGGTTGTTTACTTCAAACCATGCATTTCTCTGAGATTTTCTTGTCAACACATTATTCAACATGCCTGTCATCACAAGGAACAAAATTGCACCCGAGACAGCAACACAGGCTATCCACAAGAAAAGGGCCATATTCATCGGATTTCTAATCCACTCCGTGCACATCTTCTTGACCGAACCCCAATCGAGTTTCTGACCAAACATGTTACTAAATCGTGATCTTGCGCCATGAGAGCTAGGAGAAGGCACAGATTGCGAAATCTGGTCTCTCTCAGAAGCGAGCCGCTTTAAGGAAGATGCAGAACCAAATTTAAGGGACTTGGTCCTCGCAGAACGGGAACTTGAGGCAGTGCCTTCGAACTTTCCCTGAGGATTTTCACTGTTTGGAAATATCTGTTGTGAAGTTGCAAGATCTATAGAAGCAAACTCCATTTTACTCCCACTGGATTCCACAATTTCATCATTCCGGGGATTCCCAATCCCATTATTATCAACTAAAACCATTGTGACATAAAACTATGAGCTTTTGCAATCAAACCCCCATCATCAATATGGTTAGATACAGAACAATTACTGCAGAGACATAAATAACAAACTGTTCTGAGATTTCGAATCAATGAAAAAATCCCTATGAATTCAAAAGCAACAAGAAGAGTAGTATTCATTATCCAAGAACCAAGCAAAATATAAAATGAAGACACTGAATGCATTCCTCTGATATATATTTGCAACAACCACCAAAAACATATTACTTCATAAACTTAGATTAATCAAAATTAATGACTTATAAACTACGAATTAGAAGCTACTGAAAAGTGAAAAACCAAAATTCTAATTCCATAACAAATAATTAAAAAAGAAAAAAAAAAAAAACGAAGCAAAATTCAAACCCCTCTCCCTCAAAGATAAAATTGCTTGAGAGAAACTAAATTATGCCAAATAACAGAACAATAAGATGAAAATTAAAATTAAAAAGATAATAATAAAACATTAAAAAAAATTATGGAGATGAAGGAGCTCATGCAAGGTGAGTGAGAAAGACATACCTATTAGCCGACGCAGCAACGCAAAATGAAGAATGCGTTGGATGGAAGAAATTCCTCCATGGATGGATTGCTACATAAATTAGAAAAAAGTTCCCCAAAGGAGGAACGGAATCAAAATTCTAAGTAATTGAAAGGTAGGAAACAAGAGAAGAATGAAATTTGACGTGAGAAAGGAAAAACATGAGAAAATTGAAGAAAGGAAAATGGTTTTGGTGTTTTGGTTGTTCAACATTGTCAAAAAGTGAGTGCTGGTGGTCACCGGTTGCCACCTTCCTCAAAAAGAAGAAAGAAAAAGAAAAAGAAAAAGAGAAGAGTGAGACGAAGATGATGGTGGTGTTGTTGTGACTTGTGTCATCATTTCATTCTTTGAAAATTCCCTTCGATTAATTAAGAGAGCAAATAAGACTCAGAGGCCAGAGCACCGTCTCTATTTATTTTAATCATAATTTTAACCAACCAAATACAGTCAAATTATTTATTTTATTTTAAATAAAAAATTATTTTAATATTAAATAAAATTTTATTTAAATATTATTTTTTATATTATTTATTATTAAAATAATATTCTATTTAATATAAAAATAAATAATTTTATTGAATTTGATTCACCAAAATAATTTATTTAAATAGCGTTACCCTAAATTCTATTAACATCTCGAGGCTCTTGTAATTGGTAACACAATTTTTATTTCATTTTTTTTCCTATTTTTTTATAACGTAATTACTCGGAATCACGTAATTTTAAGAGCAGTTTCACTACACATCCAAATATTTTCACCAACCAAGTTCAACCAAGTTACTTTTTTCACTCTCACCCGATGCGTGCGTTACACGCACACTCACCCAAAATCTAAAAAACGCAAAAACACAGCTGCTTTTCTGCAACTCCTCCTCCTCTTCATTCTTCTTCTTTCTGCTACTGCATCGTCACCATTGCCGTCGTCATCGTTGTTATCGTTGTCGCCGACATCGTTGCTGCCGTTGTGATCGTTGTCGCTGCCATCTTCTTCTTCTTCCCCCCTCTTCTTTCATTTTCTATTCTTCTTCTCATCCTCCTCCCCTTCTTCCACTGTTATGTTGTTGCCGTTGTTGTTGTTGTTGCTGTTGTTCATGTTGTTGATGATGTTCTTCTTCTTCATGAATTGGATTTTCATGAAAAATAAAAACATATTTTCATGAAAAATAGAAACAAATTTTCATATAAAACAGAAACGGATTTTCATATAAAAACTGAATTGGATTTTCACGAAAATAGAAACAGATTTTCATAAGAAACAGAAATGGATTTTCATATAAAACAGAAACGGATTTACAGGTGTTCTCCTCACACCTAGGCATGGTCTTGTTTAGCTCAAATAGAAATGGATTTTGAATGAAAACAGAAATGGATTTTGAATTAAAAAATGAATTGGATTTTCATGAAAACAGAAATGAATTTTGAATAAAAGTAGAAATGGATTTTGAAATGAAACAGAAACGAATTTTCATATATAAAAACTAAATTGAATTTTCAACAACACTCACATTGATTCAAAATCAATATTGATTTACATTGATTCATATTCATTCACATTCATACAATTACAATGTCAAAAACACAAATCAAAATTTTAGTCTTCTTCTTCTCCTCCTCCTGCTGCTGCTGCTCCTCCTCCTACTGTTGCTGCTCCTCCTCCTCCACTTCCTCCTCATTTTCCTTTTCCTTCTTTCTCTTCATCTTCTTGCCACTGTCATCATCGTCGTCGTTGTTATTATCGTCATTGCCATTGTTAGTATTGTTTTCCTCTTCTTCTTAACGTGCTGAAGAGAAGAAAAAAAAAACAGCAGTAATGAAGGAGGGAAAACACGTATGTGTGGAGAAAATTTGGTTAGACTTGGTTGGTAAAATTACCTGATTATGTATAATTATTGTATATATAAATATAAATAGTATATTATATAGTTAATAGAATCACCATCAATAATCAATCGATATAAAAAAACACTATCTGAAAACTAATCATATAAATTCATCTAAAATAGTAAAGAGAATATATCATTAAAATGATATTATTAATTTAATGATAATGATGAATGAAAATATTAATTAATTATTAATTAAAAAAATGTTGACTATTAATATATATTTTATGAATATATATTATTTTATATTTTAATATATATTTATATAAATGGCTAATTTGCTAATTATCTTCTGTAAGCACATACATACTTGATTTTTTTATAACATCAATTGACTTTTCAAAATATCACCGTACAAACACCGAAAGCTTTCATTTGTGTTAATTACTAAATGTTCTAATTGGGACTTAAATTTTTATTTATTAAATATATTATAATAATAAATGTCAAATTAGTTAAAATAATAGATGTTGTAAATTTTAACTAAGAAAATTGGAGAAATAGAAATTTATCTCAGGGCAGTGTTGTATATTTTGAAGGCATAATTTCAAAAGTGAACTTGTGGAGTTTGGGATATGGCTTTGTGATGCTTGGATAATCATGGGCCACGTTGGGAACGTGGTTCAAACGTGATCTTGTGACTTGATTATTGGTCTTAGGAGCTTGGTGGAGACCTTGTAGACACCATGTTTGGACCAAGTTTGGACAAAGTCCAAACGTGGTATGATGTGAGAATGGTGGTGTGGGCAAGCTTGAGTGCAAGTTACGTTTAGGTCATGTTGGAAACGTAGCTCAAACGTGACTTGTCTGAGGTCTTTAAAGCTTGTGTGAGCTTGGGATAAAGGTGACTCCAGGGTGAGTTCAATTTCTTCCTACTTTCTTTTTCTTTAAACTTTTCCAATTTCTCTGCTTCTCTTCTCTATTTTCCTGTAAATAATTAGCAAAATACTCAAAGTCTATATGATTAATATTTTAACTAATTACATTGAATATTAGGCTAATTACCTACTAAATCATTCAAGAACTAGTGAGAAAAACCTTTAATGATGCTCATGCATCACAACACCAAACTTAAAGTCTTGCTTGTCTTCAAGCAAATCAAAATCATGCTTCAATTTCCTTTGCTAACTGAATGGGTATTTGATTCAAGCTTTAAACCATTACTAATTCTAATTTTCCTTTGATTCTTGAATGCTCTGTAACTAAAAGAGTTTGTTTCCTTCAGGATTTGTTGATTTAGTAATACTGTGATACTTTTCTTTTTTAGTTTTCTTTCTTTCTTTTTCTGTCCAGTGAGCTCGTTCCCTCCTTTGATGGGACTTGACTCTTACTGTCTTGTTTCGGGGTAGCTATTTAGGATAAGTTTTCGATTGACAATCCCGAACCATTCGTCTCAAATTGCCGAGTGTTGAAGCACCCCTCAGATCTAATAACTCTAGCCTCTCCTCAATACATTTCAGCACAAGCATGTAACCTTTGGGTATCTTTTGATTTCACTTTTTTTCTTTTTTCACCCTCTTTTGGCCATTGATACTTCAGAGCCTTAGCAATTTAGGTACTTAGCTTCCAAATTATTTCATAGCGTTACTAACTCAAGAATTTCTTACTTACAAACTTCTCTTAGGTACCAGGCATTCTTACATTTCTAGCTTCTAAGAATAAAAAACAATTATCATCTATTCCTCTAACCCACCACTACAGAAAACATAGTTCATTTATTCATGATTTTCATTTATTTGATAACAATATAAGACTCTAAGCAATGTTGGTACACAAGCTCACTAAAGATAGATCTCACAAGTATACTCAACATTTATTTAAAGAGAAAAGAAGAAAGCAAAACAGTGACAGTAATATGGAGAAAGAAGAGAGAAAGAACAAGACCACCTCACTCATCATCTGAATTTGCATTGGGGTCTCGAAAAGTGTCCTTCTCTATTGGGGCTTTTTCTTTTGATGACTCTCCTATTGGCCAATGACGTGTTATCCCATCAAACATTCCCTTGTTTGCTTTAACATTATTCTTTATCCTTGTGGCAATGTCTGTTGCTGGAATAGGAGCAAGACCTGGGATGCCTTGTTGAAGTCCCCAACTTGTGTACATTCTGAGCTTCAGAGTCTATTGTATGGCGCAAGAGAAGACCATTCAAGTTTCCAATGTCAGCTCGCTGTTCTTCTAAACTCTTGTGCACCTTGCCCATATGAGTTGAAAAATTCTTCTTGTAGTTTGTGAACTCCTTGTGGAGTTAGGCTTGATTCACTTGAAACTATCGATATTGTTCTTGTTGTTGCTCTTGTACGGCCTTGACATCTCGGAAGAATTGTGATTGATTATGCAATATATCATGTTGCTTCATCTTCAACTCATGAAGATTTTGCCCAAATGCAGCTTGTTGGGTTTGGATGCTCTCAAAAAATTCAGTTTGGTTCAACCGAAAGTTGGCCATATCTTGCTGTATTTGCCCCATCCATATCCTTGGGGGTTTTGGGCAGTATAATCAGCATTTTACTCTTGATCATTTTCTCTTCCATAATACTGCTGAGGTTGAGGTGGCTGTCGAGGAGGATACCCAATATTCCTCATCACTGCAGCTGTGATGGGTCTAACTCCTGGCACTGGCTCACCTCACTCTGAAGGTACCCCCGCGGCTTCGCAAAGACATGCTATGACATTGGGGAATGCCAAAGGAAGCTTGGTTGCGTGTAGATTAGTTACGATATCAGACATCGCTTCTTCAATAAGCTTTTCAACCCTCACCTCTTGGCCCTTTATGATGCAATGAATAAGCACCGCCCTCTTGACTGTGACTTTTGACTGATTGGTTGTTGGCAAAATGTTGTGGATGATGAATTCATGTCAACCTCTTGGTATTGGGTGTAAGTCACGTCTCTTGAGGTATAACGGAGCATTTGTATCCCCTAATTCCCATGCCACTCCTTGGACACATAAATCTACTATAACTGTACCCAATTCTTGGTGTGTTGGGGTCATCCGCCTTCTGAAATTCATTTCTGTCCCCATTCTTTCGCCAAGCCTCAACACTGGTTTAATGCTCTCCATATTGAAGTTCACTTCCACACCCCTTACAAAGGTTTGGAAGCGAACATGATTCTCTGCCTCATTTGGATTCACCTGCGCATTAGTATAAAATTCTCTGACCAGCGCTTGTTCCACTTTCTTCCTTGGTTTTCCAAGCCTTTTCCAGCCCCTCAATTCAATTTGCTGTGGAATCTCAGGGAACTTTTCTTCCTCTAATTGGAATCTGGTGAAACAAGGATTTTAACCTATATGAATCAAATTCGGCAGCATCATGGTCCATAGGTTCCTTGCCTCTTCTTCTTCTAGTTGGATTTGATGGGGAAACCATCTGAAATAGATAAAAATAGTGAAGAATGAGCTATCCCAACACCAAACTAAAATGGTTGCTTGTCCCCAAGCAACAAAAGTAAGAATAGAGAAGAAGAAAATGGTATAGTGGCTACGGGTGCAAGGAGTAGAGGAGTGCATAAAAAAAATTGCAAAATGAGATGTGGATGCAAAAAAATAGAAGAGGAAGCAAAAAGAGGTGCTATGGAGTGTGGTGGATTGTAGAAGAAGCAAAATGGAACAGAGCTCAGAAAAATTGAAAGGGGAAAATGAGGGTGGTTACGGACGTGGGGAGGGGATAAGATGATCGGGAAAAGGGTATGGGAGGTGGATGATGGCTACGGATATGTGGTGGAGGCCTGGCGGTAGCCACAGAAGAGTGTGAGTATGGGATAAAAAGGTATGTTGGTGATGTGGGAATGAGGGTGTGAAGGGTGGTACTTATAGAGAGCTAAGGGAGTTTTTGGGGGTGGGTCTCGAAAATGAGTTAGTGGGTTGGTGAGAAATTAAGGCTCGGGATTTGGGAAGAGTATCACGGGATTCGGTTGAATGAAAGCAATGAATGCAATGGCATGCACTATTCGGATGCTGAATGCTAATGCAAGGGTATGAATGTGGACACAAAAAGGGGAAAAATAAATGAAAAGATGAATCAGGGAATCAATTAATGCAAGATGACAAATGCATGCAGAAGTGTAATGAATGCAAAATGCAAAAGTCTAGACATGAAGGAAGACATGTAAAATGACCAGATGCATGCCATGGGTTTCGAGGAGGGGGACAAGGGAAGGGGTTGGTGCAGAGTACGTTAGGTGGTGAGTGTGTGCAGAAAGTGAGGGGTGTGCAGTGAGGTAAGGCTAAATGCCAATGGGAGAGTCATGGGAATGGGAGCACGAGGTGCATGAGGAGGGGAGTTGGGATTGGGTGTGGGAAGGTGACTAGGGTGTGTAGTGGTCTCGTCCGTGGGAGGGTGGATGGTGGCCACGGCTACTTAGGGGCTACGTTTGAAAACGTGGTTGAGGCTAGGATGGGAGTGTGGGGTTGGCTAAGTGGTGTCAAACGTGACCCATACGTGAGGGTGTGTGCAGGGCTACATGGAACTCACGTTTGGGTAGGGCCAAACGTGACGAAGGCTTGAGTGTTGCTGAGCTTGTTGAGCTCATGGGCTAGTGGGGAGAGGCACGTTGGTGCCACACGAACATGGCATGGGGGAAACTTGGTTTAGTTGTTGGAGGGTTGGGTTGGGTGAGGTGCAGGGCATCACGTACGCCCAAATGTGGCATGGGGAGGGTTTGGCAGGGTGGGCAATGCTATGCTTGGGATGGCTGAGCCACGCCTATGCAGTGGGCGGTGTAAGTCACGTTCGTTCCACGTTTGGGCCATTTGTGGTTGTCACGTTTGGAGTCACGTCAAACGTGGCCCATACGTGAGGGTAGGAGGGCTGTTTGGCTCATGGGTAAAGGGAAGCCTAGGGAAGTCACATTTGGGCTACGTTTTAGGCGTGGCATCAAACGTGACATTGATAAACTAAGGTGGTTTTGGGGAGGTCTTAAAAGGAGCCACGTTTGGGCCACATTTTAGGCATGGCACCAAACGTGGTGAGGGGAGCTAGGGGCTTCAGGTGTGGCTAGTTTCACTAAAACTCACAGCACTTCGCTACATAAACTCAACACCAAACTTAGTTTCAAAATAAGTTTCAAAGCAAAGAATATGAACACCAAACTTGGTTTGAAACTATATGCAACCATGTAGGAAAATGCATGAAATGCAAACTGCAACACCAAACTTAGTGATGAACTAGGTGGTGAAATGTAATGACAACAATATGATATTCATGCCAATCAACCATGCATACTCCTCAATATTAGCAGAACAGAATTCCCCTGCCAATCAACTAAATCTCAGTAACCAACTTTAATTTCCCTGTAGCAATTCAGAACTTAACAGAACAGAAATTCTCTGTTGTCTATTTTAAATCTCATTAATAACAAAACTTCCTGCAATTGCTCAGAGCTTAATAGAATAGGATCCTCTGTTGATAGCAAAACAGAATTTCTTTGCTAGCTCTTTCAAAATCCCAACAATGATTATGCCCCTATAATTGGTGATGACTTAACAGAACAGGTTCCTCTGTAAATCAACAGCAATATCACAATGCTCAAACAAGGATGTGTACTCAACTCAAGCAGTAATCCACATAAGCCCACAAGATACTATCAGAAAATGCAATCTCCTAAATTACTAATCAGAAAAAATTAGAAAAGAAAAATCTACTACTAAAAAGGATACTTTGGATGGGTTGCCTCCTACCAAACGCTATTTTATCGTCATTAGCTTGACACTGAACTACCTCAAGTGAGGTTTTGGGTGGATTTCTGACGATCCACCTCGCCACCAAGATACTCCTTTAACCTTTGTCCATTGACATTGAACCGTGCTCCATCCTTATCATTTTGAATCTCAACATGACCGTATCGAGAAACCTTGATAACAGTGAAAGGTCCGGACCATCTTGACTTCAATTTTTTGGGAAAGAGTTTCAGTCTTGAATTGTACAGAAGTACCTTCTGTCCCAATTCAATCACTCTCCGCTGAATCTTCTTATCATGACATTTCTTGGTCTTTTCCTTATAGAGCTTGGAACTAGTGTATGCCTCGATTCTGAATTCATCCAGCTCATTAAGTTGCAGAAGTCTGTTGTCCGCTGCAGCTTGTTGATCAAAATTCAGAAACTTGAGAGCCCAATAAGCCTTGTGCTCTAACTCTACGGGCAAGTGACAGGCTTTGCCATACAACAGCTGATAAGGTGACATCCCAATGGGAGTCTTGAATGCCATTCTGTAGGCCCAGAGAACATCATCAATCTTCTTTGACCAATCTTTTCGTGAAACACTCACAGTCTTTTCCAGAATCATCTTCAACTCTCGGTTAGATACTTCAACTTGACCACTAGTTTGAAGATGATATGGTGTTGACACCTTGTGCTTGACACTATATTTCTGTAGAAGACCCTCTAAAAGCTTGTTGCAGAAGTGAGTGCCACCATCACTAATCAGAGTTCAAGGCACACCAAATCTGCAGAAAATGTGCTTCTTCAGAAAGTTAATCACCACACGCGAATCATTGGTTAGTGATGCTATAGCTTCAACCCACTTAGACACATAATCCACAACAACCAAAATATATAAATTAGCGTAAGAAGATGAGAATGGTCCCATGAAATCAATACCCCAAACATCAAAGATCTTAACTTCAAAAATGAAGTTCTGTGGCATCTTTTGTCTTCTTGATATATTACCAGTCCGCTGACATTGATCACAGCTCTTCACAAAAGCGTGAGCATCCTTGAAGATAGTTGGCCAATAGAGATCGCATTGAAGGACCTTGGCCGCGGTTCAGTCACCACTAAAATGTAAACCATATTCGGAGCCATGGCAATGCCACAAAACTGAATTAGTGTCTTCCTCAGCAATACACCTCCTTATGATCCTATCAGAGCATCTCTTAAAAAGGTACGGATCATCCCATAGAAAATTTCTAGCATCATGAATCAACTTCTTCTATTGATGAGGAGATAGCTCCTTCGAAACAACTTTTCCGGCTTTATAATTAGCCATGTCAGCAAACCATGGTGTCTTGTGTATCAAGAAAAGCTGTTCAGGGAAACTCCTCATTAACAGGAGGGAAAGGAAGTGTCTGCTTAAGCTGCTCAATACGGGATAAGTGATCCGCAACTGAATTCTCAGTTCCCTTTCTGTCCTTGATCTCAATATCAAACTCTTGCAACAGCAGCACCTATCTAATAAGCATTGGCTTTGCATCCTGCTTAGACAAAAGAAACTTAAGAGTAGCATGATCAGTGTAAACAACAACTTTAGATCCTATCAGATAAGATCTAAACTTACCAAAAGCAAATGCAACTGCTAATAGCTCCTTCTCAGTGGTGGTATAGTTCTTTTGAGCTTCATTAAGAACTTTGCTAGCATAGTAAATGACATGCAGCAGCTTATCCTTTCTTTGTCCCAATACTGCACCTACTGCAAAATCACTAGAATCACACATTAGCTCCAAAGGCAAAGACCATCAGGGGGATAAATAATGGGGGTAGGCACAAGTCTAGCTTTGAGAGTTTCAAAGGCATGCAAACAATCTTGGTTGAAATCATAGGGGGTGTCAGACACCAACAGATTGCTCAAGGGTTTGGCAATCTTAGAAAAATCCTTGATAAACCGCCTATAAAAACCAGCATGTCCTAAGAAACTCCTCACAGCTTTGACATTCACAGGTGGGGGTAATTTCTCAATTATCTCCACTTTGGCCTTCTCAACCTCTATCCCCTTGTTCGAGACTTGGTGGCCAAGAATAATACCTCCATTTATCATAAATGACACTTTTCCCAATTCAAAACGATGTTTGTTTCTTGACACCTTCTCAGAATTAAGGAAAGATGATGCAAGCACTAACCAAAGGAATCCCCAAACACAGAAAAATTATCCATAAAAACTTCAATGAATTTCTCAACCATATCAGAGAAGATAGAAATGTGGCCAGTGCATTGCAGATACCAAATGGCATCCGCCTCTATGCAAACACACCAAAGGGACAAGTGAAAGCTGTATTCTCTTGATCTGCGGGGTCCACTACAATCTGATTATACCCAGAATAACCATCCAAGAAGCAATAGAAGGCATGACCAGCCAATCTCTCTAGCATCTGATCAATGAAAGGCAAGGGAAAATGATCTTTCCTAGTAGCATCATTCAACCTTCGGTAGTCAATGCACATCCGCCAACCAGTCACTGTTCTTGTGGGAATCAATTCATTCTTCTCATTAGTGATCACAGTCATCCCACCTTTCTTGGGAACCACTTAAATAGGACTAACCCATGAGCTATCAAAAATGGGATAGATAATTCCAGCATCCCACAACTTCATCACTTCCTTTTGCACCACTTCTTTCATGACATGATTTAATCTTCTCTGTGGTTGCACAACAGATTTAGAGTTCTCTTTCATTAGAATCTTGTGTATACAAATAGAGGGGCTGATTCCCTTCAAATTACTGATAGTCCATCCAAGTGCAGTCTTGTGTTCACTCAGAACCTTGAAGAGATCAGCTTCTTCTGCTCGACTCAAGGATGAACTAATAATCACTGGAAAAATGTTTTCCGTACCAAGAAAAGCATACTTAAGGGTAGGAGGGAAAGGTTTCAGCTCTTGTTTGGGTTTTTCTGCCTCTTTGTCATTTGAATGAGTGGCCTCAGTGACTGTAGCTACTTCTTTGATGCAAAAGTCGAGATCTGCATTATGCTTCAGCTCAGAGTGTTCATCCCAAGCCTCTTGAATCATCATATCAAGAGTATCAATTCTCATATAACCCTCAGTATTTGAATCTTGTGGATGGTGCATAGCTTTGAAAACATTGATGATCATTTCCTCTTCAAGAACTCTCAATGTTAATTCACCTTTCTGTACATCTATGAGAGCTCTCTCTGTGGCAAGAAAGGGTCTTCCTAGAATAATGGAGGAATTAGACTCTTCCCTTCCATATCCAAGATCACAAAATTAGTAGGGAGAATGAACTTTCCCACCTTCACAAGAACATTCTCAACAACACCATAAGGAAACTTAATCGATTTATCTGCCAACTGCAGAGGCATTCGAGTTTCCTTTCACTACAAAAAATGCGTCCGTTACCGGCGGATTTTTTCTTGATTTTGGCCGTTTTCGAAGTTACAGGGGAATTTAGGGGGGGATTTTTTCCCCGGTAGTATGGCGCCGGTAACACTCTACCGGCGGAATTTTTACCGGCGGATTTTTCCGCCGGTACAACGTTTCCAGTGGCGAACTCGGAGCCACCATTACGGGGGGAATTACCGGCGGATTTTTTCCCCCCTAAGGTTGGCGCCAGTTTTTTGGTTTCCCGCCACGTTACCTGCGGATTTATTTCCCCCGTAAATCCGCCGGTAACGATAACAATTTGGTGCCGGTTTTCTCATTTCCTGCCACGTTACCGGCGAATTTCCCCCCCCTAAATCCCCCGGTAATAATAACAGTTTTTAAAAATATAATTTTTGGTAAAATTTTACCGGCGAAATATTCCGCCGGTAAAAGAAGCCG
>JASCZI010242030.1:28312-48768 GCA_036250425.1 Stylosanthes scabra | reverse complement strand
ATTTGAAATGAAAGATCTTGGAAAAACTAAGTTCTGTCTCGGCCTGCAGATCGAGCACATGAAAGATGGAATATTTATTCATCAAAAGACCTACACTGAGAAAATCTTGAAAAGATTTTACATGGATGTATCACATCCAATAAGTACCCCAATGGTCGTAAGATCATTAGATGTGAAAAAAGATCCGTTCCGACCTAAAGAAGATAATGAAAAGGTCCTTGGTCTTGAAGTACCATATCTCAGTGCTATTGGAGCATTGATGTATCTTGCTAATAATACGCGACCTGACATATCATTCGCGGTAAATTTATTAGCAAGATATAGTTCCTCTCCAACCAGAAGACATTGGACTAGAATTAAACAAATCTTTAGGTATCTTCGTGGAACGGTTGATATGGGGTTACTTTATAAATATGAATCCAAACCACAACTGGTGGGTTATGCAGATGCAGGATATCTATCTGATCCCCATAAAGGTAGATCTCAAACAGTGTATTTGTTTACATTTGGTGACACGGCCATATCTTGGAGATCTACGAAACAGACTATAGCTGCGACTTCTTCAAATCATGCCGAAATTCTTGCAATACATGAAACAAGTCGTGAATGCTTTTGGCTGAGAAATTTGATTGGATATATTCAATCATCATGCGAGTTGTCTGATGTAAAGATAGCTCCGACAACACTATATGAAGACAATATAGCACGCATCGCTCAGCTTAAAGGTGGATACATCAAGGGTGATAGAACAAAACATATTTCCCCAAGTTCTTCTTCACTCATGACCTTCAAAATCAAGGGTCGATTGATATTCAACAGATCCGCTCAAGTGATAATCTGGCGGACTTATTTACAAAGGCACTCCCTACATCCACATTTGAAAAGTTGGTATACAAGATCGGAATGCGACGATTGCGAGATCTTAAGTGATGTAACCAACAGGGGGAGACTGTACTCTTTTTCCCTTGATCTGGTTTTTATCCCACAGGGTTTTTCCAGACAAGGTTTTTAACGAGGCAGTGCTCATCATACAGGATATCGTACTCTTTTTCCCTCAGGATTTTGTCCCACATAGTTTTTCTTGATGAGGTTTTTAATGAGGCATATCCGTAATGGACGTCCAAAGGGGAGTGTTATAAATTATTGAGGCGGCTAGCCGCCGGTTACTATGCGGCACTATGCGGCATAGTAACCCAATAAATCATGGCCGTCCATTCCTAATCAAATTACTATGTTGCATAGTAATTGAATCATAGACGTTCATTCATTTTCATATAATAGTAAATCTTTTACTATAAATAGGGCTATGATTTCATAAGTTTTTCATATCAAAAAATCAATAAGAATTTCATATTCTTTCTCTCTATAGTTCTCTCTCTTACTTTTCTATTGCTTTTCTATAACTGAATCAACGTGTCCACGACTTATCTGAATGAGTTTTGGGAAAATTCCATGCAGATAATTACAACTCAATCCATCATATCAGAGTGTGCACAAGCTTGTCAAAAACATTACATCAACTTTTCACTACTTGCAGTTGCAGATAAGAAAGGAACGTTGCACACAAATTGTCTTTATAGTACTTTATAATAAATAATTAATAGTTATTTATTTAATTCATGTGACTTTTATGCAATATAGTAGAGAGAGTCAATACAAGTGGTCGTTGAATTATATCTGGTGAAGTGCTTACTGGTGTAGATACACCAATTTTCCAATTTTCACTGTACTTGAATTTAGCATAAATCTTGGAGGCAATCATGCCAGGAAAAAAAAACCTCATAGCCTACACCAGTTCAGGGAATAATAACTCCAATATTGTCATTTGAAAATACTTTTTGTCACAAGATAATTTAATTAAAAGTTTTTGGGGATGGAAGATTCCTTTAAAGGAGGGACATCTCTGAAGTTGACCATGTACAAATTGGTGTATGAAAAGCTCTGTATATATTCTTTTTTAATTTATATATTATGATTTTCCTTTCCTTCAAAAAGCAGTCCACTCAACAAGTTAGAATTAAGAATGAATGGCATCTCCTTCAAACAAGGCCAATTGAAGAAGAACAATAACAACAACTTCATGGCAGCAGCAAGTTATGTTTCTGTTACTTGAGTACCTTACCTTACCTTCCAAACACTTATATTCCTTCCTTATTCCCTTTTCCTCAAGTCTCTTCATACAAAACAAGTTCGTTCTTGCAATCAACCCTCACCATGGAAATTCCTACTCCAAGGTGCAAATTCTCACTGATAATCATCTTCTTCATCATTTCCCTCTCCCTTGGCTTCATTTCCTTCATCTTTTGCATAGCTGCTGAGATAGTAAGGAATAAGGTATTCCATATATACATATAAACATAGATAGATAGAGTAATAATACTTGATCTGTATGTTCACTTGTTTTGATACATTCATTCATAACTGAACGTAGGAGGATGATCTCAGGTGGAATGGGAAGCTGTGTTATTTACCAACAAGTCCATCATTTGGATTGGGAATTGCAGCTTTGGTTAGTCTCTTCATTGGTCAGATAATTGGGAATGCTATCATGTTCAAGAGCTCTTGTTCTTCTTCTTCTAAGATACCTGCTCTTGCAAAGATTCTTTGCCTCATATCATGGTAACTTCATTTCTGCAATACTTGTTGTTACTTCACAATCATCAATCAGATTTGAAAATAACAAACACAAAGTTTATTACTATTGATCTAAGAACAAAGTTGATTTGTAAACTTAAAAAGTTTTGGAAAGTGGACACAGCACCAAACCAATCCAGTTGTCAAATAGAATTTTCTTTTGATTGGTATTTGCTTTAGTTCTTGGTTGTAAAGAAAAGAGGCCAAATCATTTTGGGAAACTGTGTCCGTCGGTGCCTGCCACTATTATTTTAAAATATGGAAGCTATTATTTGACATGCTAAATATCATAATAAAAATATGGTCATCATTAGTAAATATTTTTTTTTGATATGCTTCATACATAAGTAAACACTTGTCCTACAGGAATAATGAACAATTCTAAAATGCAGAAATGAAAAGTGATATTTGGGTATTTGGCAGGCTCAGCTTTGGGATTGCAGTAATTTTGTTGATAGCAGCTACAAGCATGAGCAGAAGGCAGGTGTATGGAGTAGGATGGTTGAATGGGGAATGCTACTTAGTCAAAGGAGGAACATATGCTGGCTCAGCCATATTGCTCCTACTCACAATTGTTTCTATAAATGCTTCAGCTTTTTTAACAATTAAATCAACTACCCAAATCCATCTTCATACAAAGAAAATAGTACACAAACAAATGGGGTAACACATATATATACTTGATGTACGAAATTCAGAACCAATTTTTTCTTGGTTTAAATCCAACAAACAGGAGGCAATGCCATCCAAAGGAAGAGGCTTGCTTGTTTGAAAGAGTAGAATTCTTTTATTTGAAATTAATGAAAGAGCCGCCCCACCAGAAGTAGCTTATCCAAATGCAATGTCTACAGAGGAATAATAATATTTTGTCTTTGTCAACTTACACACGAAACAGACCCTTCATTTCTACACATTCTATCATTCAAAGGTGCTGCCTACCTCACATAACAACTCCTCTTCTTGGATCCCACCAACTATCTATACATTAATAATTCTTTTATTTTTTTTCAAATGAGTAAAGTTCTTCAAATACACACACACAAAAGAGAATACAAACACCCAAAGCCGCTTGTATAGTTTTTTCTTTATTGGTGGGGTCAAAATTAAAGTTTATTTCTATGGAGTTTAATTAGACTTTATTCCAAGTATCTAAATGACATTATTCTTCTTCCCAAACAACTTTTCATTTCTTACTTGCATCCATCACTTTATGCAATTGCACGAGTTATTATCACAAAAAAGTAACACTTCTAAGATTTGTTAAGCAAGGCAAGGAATCATAATTTCACCCACGAAGAATAGGCATCATTCAAAAGACTAGCTCAAATAGTTTTTTTTAAAAGAAAGAAAAAAAAAAAAAAAACTCTCTTTTACGAAAAGCTTAACTAATGGGCCATGATCAACATTCCGTGAACAAGATTCAATTCTCAATAATGCTAACATGTTACATTTGAATATTTAACCACTTCTTTTGTAAAATTTCATTTCCATGGGCAAGGTCTTGGTAATATTTTGAAAACTTACTTACATATCATGGTGATTATTGAATATTAATGGACTAAGGAATGAATTGTAGAATATTAATGGACACTTTTGAATATTAATGGTCAGTAAAAAAAATTAGTTGTACTAGCTACTAATCCTTTCAAAGAAATGAGTTATTCTAGATGTATATTAGTATAAAATACATATTGATATGATTTAAACAATATCTATGTTTATACACAAATATATTTTTTTTTTTTAGGAGGATATCCTAGACCCGGCAGGTCCAGACTAATCACTTATGCTTTATTGAGTGTCCCTTTCGGAGTTTTGATGTGGCCACATCCCCTTCTGCATACATGCCGCATACACAAATGTTATTTGATGGTTGAATTTTGATGTGTAAATAAATTTTTTCTAAGAATACAAAAAGATAGATAGATCATATGACAAAGATATAATGTAGAATTTTTGTTTTTAAGGGTATAGAGACGAGGCATGGAGCCCGTTACATAGTGTGTATTTTTTAAGAAAAAACTTAAGGGATAACATGGGCTTTTAATTGAGCCCAATAAAAGTTCAAAAATAAAAAAAAGTTTTGTGGAGTCCACAAAAAGAAATCATAAAAATTTGAAAAGCTGAGCGGAGTAGCGGACGGAGAGCAGAGTTGCAGCGGAGAAAATGGAAATGGTTGAAGTAGGTGGCAAGAACAAGAACGTTGAATCTTGTTCAACGGCAATGGGAATCGGAAACAAGTTCTCCGATTTGAAAAAGTCCTTCAATTTCGCCCTTCGTTCTCTCCTCGCTTCTTGTTCCAACCAGGTACGGTTCCTTCTTACTATCACTCCACTCCCTTTTCAACTATCCAAATAACAATGCCCTTTTTGTTTCCATCTTAGGACTTCAATGAAGCATTCTCAACTTTTACAAACACTGAAACAGAATTGCTTCACCGTCTATTTCTTCAGGTATCACATGCTTATATTTTTTTATTAATTAATTCTTTCTTGTTACAACGAATGACCCAAAAATTCCTTTCTTCTACATTATAAACCCTAATTTTTCTTTTGGAATACTCCACCTTTCAGGTCATCACTTCCTTGCATCAAAACATTGAGGTATATCCTTGTTATACCAAGTATGAGAAATTCATTATTAGAAAGCAGTAACTGCTTGTTTCACATATTGCAAGGATTTTAAGCATATAGGAATTTCCTTTTATCATGATAAAAGTGAGAACTCTAAATGCTCTTGTTCAATTTTTACAGGAAGAATTTGATTCAATCTGCCTTCGAACACAGGTATATCATACAGTTTGGAATTGTTTTCAAAATATGATTATTGTTTATCGTTTTACTTTACCTAATGCTGGGGAACCCAAGAATGACCATGTGTAATAGCAAACCCATATTAAAGTTCCAACTAGCAATAATGGTTGCATCCAACAATTTAAAGTCTATCATTTTGTTGTTTTGTTGCATATGACTACCTAGATTGTATTATAAAGTTATGAGCTTTTGCTTTGAAGATTTTCTTTTGATAAACATTAGCACCACATACATAGTCACTGTTTCACTCAGTTACTTTTACTCAATTGACTGCTTTAAGCTCTTTTTTGTAACCTATATGAGAGGCCTAGGAGGGATGGCATCAGCTAGAAAGAATTATTAGCAGCTCAACTTGAAATTTTAGATTAAAGTAAAAGAACTATTTTAATAGTTTAGGACACAACAATTTGGCATTATCTGGTCCATGTAATTCACTCCACCAAGAGGGATAGCCAGACATGGTTTAGTTGTTGCAGAAAGGTTCTTAGTTTGGTTACTTGAAAATAGTTTTGTAATTTCTACACTTCATTATTAAACATTTTCTTTATGGCATGGTTTGCTCTGGGTATGAAATACAGTGGTTATTGCTACCCTTACAATCCTTCTCGTTGTAGAAGCCATAAATCTTTCATGTGCTAGTTATTCTGTCATTCAATTTCATCTTTCATGTAGGTAGGAGCTGCCCTTGATGCAGTTGAGGAAGTCATAGAAGAAAGAGAACTAGATCCCTTGTTTTCAGACAGGTATTGTCTGCTTTTGCCTATAACTGAAGTAGTTTATATAGAATGTATTTATTTTTAATATATATTTAAGAATTAAAATCATGTTGAGCTTCAACTTAACAATTAATGAAGCATAAGTTGAATTAAGAAGTCTTCAATATCATTAAGTTCCCTGTGTGCTGGGCTTATCACATTTTTGCTTATACTAGTAGAGGGTTTGCCTTAAGATTTGGGGCTTATGATGACTTTTTTTTTTTTTTTCATGAGATATTTAGTCAATTTGCATTCATATCTTATTATTCATTTGCCATTGCAATTACAATTTCTCTATTATTATTTTTTATTTGAACTCAATACATTAGATGGTAAAAAGAAATCTACGTGTAAATAATTTCACAAGACATGATAAAAGATATGGCTTAATGACGTCTTTTGATCCATGTAGCCCCCTAGCGGGATAAACCTTTGTCGTTGTTGTATTTTAAGTCAATCGAAGCATTGATACAAATGCAGGAGTAACATAATGGATGTTGCTGAGGATCTGTGTGCAGCAAAGAAGAATGAAATTCAGCGTCTAACGCAGATGGTTCAGTTGGTAAGTGTACTGCTGGAATGCACCCAAAATCCTCATCAAATTATCCTGAAAGTGGACTCAAACAAACATTCTTTGAGTAAATTGGTTAATGTTTTGTGATTTCAGTTAAAGCATTTCCCCCTCTGTTTCTGCAAATCATTAAGAAACAACTAAATTCTCACTTTATATCGATGGGGGACAAATTATCATTATTCAAATTCTAAAGGACGACTCTGTGCTTTGTTGTTGGCGAGGAATAAGATTGGAAGTTTACACCTTATTCCCCCTTGACCTTGTATCCAGTTTCCCTAATCACTATTTGCTATTTTCTAGGGAGAGGAAAATAGTCAAATGCTTAGATCGCGATTGCAACTCCTTAGGGAGGGCAAACAAGTCTTATCCGGTGCTTCCGAGGCTGTTGAGAAGGTTGAAATTCTTTTACTTTCCTTCTCTTGGATCATTCATTTAATCAAATGATCTTATTATTTTGATTTTATAGGGAGATTTTGCGGTTGAGATGGTGCCTCATTTTTTTTCTTCTTCTTTTTTTTTTTTTTTTTGCATGTATGTATTGTCTACATAGCAGTTCAGAAGCATGAATTTGAGCTTTGGGGCCAACATCAGTAACAAGTGATGGGATCCATAACATGATGTATAAACTAAGTTTCATGCTCTTGTAGATCATTCCTATGATATGACGTTGTTGTAGTTTTTATGATGATTAAAAAATTCCACCTCTGTATAGAATCATTACTATTGTTAGTGCACAACCAACTAGCTTTTTTATCCATCTGAAATCTATTTAGTGTGAAAATTCTAAAATTCCATACGATCTTGTCATGTATGGACTTTAGGAAGCGGAATCAAGCATGGAACCCGCAAAAATATCAGCAGTTAAAATTAATCCTAAACAAGGTTGTGAAATCATGTGATTTTTTTTTTACTGTATGCTTTGTCTGTTATGAAATGTAGGTATTCCTTTGTGAAGCCAAACTTATTATTGATGTAGTGTGAAATTTGTGTTATGAAATGTAGTATTTGGCTGCAATGTTGATGTTGTACTTATGTGGCACAGTGAATTGGTTTTCTTTAAACAGAGCTTGTGCATTAATTAAGCGGCAGGGTGCATGATGATGATGGATATCTAATTTGTACTTTGAAATGGATGGGCATGATTCTGACCCAAAAAAATTAAAAGGAAAAAGTTGAAACTTGAAAGGACATGATGAACGTCATTGCTTTGCATATTTATGGCTGTTAACATCTTAAATTTCTGTTTGTACATGAGTACTTTGATACTTATCTCTATTCACATCAATATACTATTGATACACCATATCGATTTAGAAATATTTTTCTATATCAAACATACCTCAAGTATAATCATGTGACCAATATTAAAGATATTTAAAACATATGGTTTTCATAAATATTTGGATATTTTAGTGAAATTTTGAATTAAATTTATTAGTAAATAATCAATTACTTTGTTTATGGTTAATCATAAATACTACTATGGTTAAATTCATTGACACATGAATTCTTGCTAAAGTTATTAACTTTTTACAATAAAATACTATTTAATTCCTTAATATTTAGAATAAGTGTTAATTTCGTTCAGACATTTGAAATATCTTATTTTTGTATTTATCTTAGCCTTATAGTCAAAATAAAAATTCCAAAACTAGCACTTTTTGAATATTTGATTTTGTAGTTGTGAAATGTATTTGTAAAATTTTGAGTTGTTGGCAAATGGCAATGGAAATGATTAAATCGCTGTTACGGCTGCACTGGGATTATTACATCATTGCATGCATATGCATGAAGTGAAAGCTAAAGTAATTAATAAAGTTTGGTCATCTATGACTCAGTGTTGTGATTTCAGTATCCAACAAAATAAACTTAAAAGAAAAGTTAATCCGTAAAAATTTAAATTCATATATATATAAAAGATTCTTTTATCATATAAATTTTATATCTTATATCTCAAAAAAAAATTAATATATAAATATGGACCTACATATTTTTCTAATAAAATCTATATTTTTATCCACATGAAACTTAGAAGCAGATACTATTGTTGCAACGTTTTTCAGATGCTGCACCTTTTCTTCCTTAATTTCAAATAAGGACAACTTCCCTTTAGTTTCAACTAACAACCAATTCCCAACCAATTCTTCCAACCTCTCATACATGGATCTTATATGCATGCAATGCATGCATGATGCATTACATTGCATTTCTTGTATGTTAAACTAACCAATCATCACATCATCGTCATGAAGTTTATATACCACACGTACATACACATTTAGAATAACATGAACTGGCTGAGAAGATACAATTATTCTAAGGTTGTGCTTTGTGCACTTGTGCATGTCTTACATACCAGTAACCTCTTTCAACCTATCAATAATAGACGACTAAGGAAAATTAAAACCTCCAAGCCAACAATTTTTTATTTATATTATCAAGCACATACATATATTTTATTTAAACACTTTTTTATATTAGCCAATCAAAATATATTCATTGATTAAGTACCGGTAAAAAACATAAATTGCGCTATACTTACATAGCACTATTCATAAATTAAATGAAATTTTTTCCTACTATAGTTTGTGTCATTTTTTTCTTAAAATATTAAAAGGCAGACAAGCTAAGGTTAACTTAATTATCATACTAAAGCCAGGTATATATATGGCGTTATCAGAAGTAATAATACTACTAGTTAATTAAGAGAAGAAGAAAAAAATACATATGATTTCAATCGATAAATTGATAAAATTATACCATCAGGCATCAGCTCTAAGTTTAACATTTGTCCAAACTTCAAACCCCACAGAAGACCTAAGTGGATAATGCTCTAAAATAGTTATTCAATGTCTAAACTCTCCAACTGCCACATGCCTAACTGTGAACAACAGTCATATATATAAAAAATTTTCAACCTAATTAATATATATAGATATTAGTAGTTTTTTTCATCACTTGCCCTAATTCTTTGACATTCAAATAATTGATTATTCAACTCCATATATATCAATCTTAAACCATTTTTTATTTTTAAAAGAAAGAAAATGATATATAATTGACTTCTTAATAGAGTTCCATGATTTAAACTACTCTAGAATAATGCAGTTGTATTAGGATAATAGGATACTTTATGAATATTTGTTAAATATATTTACTCTTTTGTACTTATTTGTGCATTATAAATTTGGCAAAGAAAATATTGTTATTGTGGATAAGCCAAGCTAGAATTGGAATCATTGTACATAGCTGTCAAAGATTTGAAATTTCTGTACGTAGCTCACACCATATACATATTAATATCTTTCAGCATCTTAGAATTAATACACAACGACACCAAAACAAACATAGGTGAGACACTTGTGCTCTTGTTAGAATTTATGGACAAGTCCAACATATAAACCTGTTTTTCCAGCTCTTGTAAAATTAGGAAAGTGACATGTGTCATTGAAATTCAACCTCTTCATGAAGCTGCACAATGTGGCCATGTGTAAGTGTAACTGCCTTTTGGAAATAAGAAGAATAGACAAACTTCTTTTTCTCTTTACATTTACGATTTTCTCCATCTTACAATTTTAAGTATATAAACGTGGAAATTTCACGTTAACATTAAAGTGGGTAAAAAATTTGTATATATATGGTCTTCAATAATGGTGTGAAATAATTCCACAAAAATAATTGTCTCATATTAAGGATTTAAGGTATTTTCCTGATTTATCATTATTTAGATCACTGATTGATAAAGTGATAAAGTCTTGTTCGACTTTTTCTTATCTTTATTTTCTAACTAACCTTCTCATCAAACTAGGTATACCAAGTTTATTGCAAAATAAATATTGATATATCAGTAGTTAATTACCCTTTATTTTGAAAGTTGAAAGTGACTTAGAATTCAACATGTGTGTGTTTATTTATGACATATCATTAGAGTATAGTGACAAAATTGAAGATTCAAACTGTTAATAATGGGAAAATAATAATTTTAGGTGAACAAGTGGTTTTACCAATCAAGTGGTTAATCAAGTAAACAACAACACGCGCTTTTTTTTTTTTCATAATATAACGCCAAACCAAGTGTTTTAGCCAAGCAAATAATCAATCAAATCTGTTGCTTTTCGTTTTTCATTTTCTTAGTTTTATTTGCGTGATTTATTATCGTTTTTAGCTTCCTCTGTTGTTGGATTTCGTTCTGCAACTTTCATCATCGTTTTTTTCTTCGTTTACTGTTGTTAGAAGAAGAAGAAGAAGAAGAAGATGATGATGATGATGATGCAGATGCAGACATAAAAGAAGGAAAGAAAGAAAAAGAAGAAGAAGATGCAGATGCAGACTCGGAAGAAGAAAGGAAGGAAGAAGAAGAAGATTTTATTTCTGCGCATTATTGCTTTCTGTTTCTGCACAATATTGCTTTCTATTTTTGGGCATTATTGCTTTCTATTTTCTGCACAATGTTGCTTTCTTTTTTGCGCAATTTTACTTTCTATTTCCGCGCACTATTGCTTCATATTTCTGTACATCAACATCAGCAACAACAACAATAAAAACAGAGAAGAAGAAGAAGAAGAAGAAGAAGAAGAAGAAGAAGAAGAAGAAGAAGAAGAAGAAGATGATCATGATGATGATGATGATGAAGGTGATGATGTAAATGCAGACGTGGAAAAAAGAATGAAGGAAGGAAGGAGGGAAGAAGAAGATAATTTTATTTCTGCGCATTATTGTTTTCTGTTTTTGCGCATTTATGCTTTCTATTTCTGCACAATGTTGTTTTCTATTTCTGCCTATTGTTGCTTTCTGTTTCTACGCATTATTGCTTCATATTTATGTACAACAACAACAATAACAACAACAGCATCAGGTGCTGCAACAACAACAACATCAATATAAAATAAAGAAGAAGAAGAGGAGGAGGAGGAGAAGGAGGACGACGAGGACGGAAGATGAAGAAGACAACGTTCACAAAGGAGGACGAAGAGGAATTGAGCGTTCATGAATCTGAAGAGTGGTGGTGAGA
Organism: Stylosanthes scabra; assembly: GCA_036250425.1. NCBI lineage: Eukaryota > Viridiplantae > Streptophyta > Magnoliopsida > Fabales > Fabaceae > Stylosanthes > Stylosanthes scabra. The sequence goes on along the minus strand of JASCZI010242030.1, from coordinate 36,981 downwards.
GTGGGAGAGTCGGTTAGGCTTTTGTTTCAATAGTGCGTGTAAAACACGCGTTCTTAAATATGAGTGATGGTGTTATTTGTTATTTACTTGGTTAAATCATTTGGTTGGTAAAATCATTTGTTCAAATAGCAAAATTGATGTGAAAATGATGGTAGAAAGTATGTGTTGAAAAAGATGCCCAAAAGTTTATATGAAGTCAATAGTCCTGATCGATTGAAAATTATATATAATTGAAGTATTATATATATGCTTTCAATTTTCTTTTCATCAATATATGATTCATGAAATTTTTAATGATATATAAATAAAATTTTCATAATAATTCGTTTAGTATAAGCTATATATGTTCTTTAGTTATAAAGAATAGATACAACTATTCTATTCAATGTGTTTCTTTTTATCAATCAAAATTTTTAGAAAAAATAGTATCATACTATCATAATATAGTACATTAATAAGTTTTTATAATCACTAGAATAGAATCTGATCCAATTCTGATAGAAAGAATTTTAAAAAACAATTATATAAAAATGGACACAAACCCAAAAACGGAGACTCTTGTGTATGTAAAAAAAATATATATATGTTAAAAATTAAATATAATTATTTATGTATCTCTTATTATATATTTAAACATTTTAAAAATAGTTTAATAATACATCGAAAAAATTATTTTTATGGTAGGTTAAGTTCAAAACTAAAGTAGATAAGCTCATCCAAACTCGGATTTGTTGTATGTGTACTACTTTTAATTGGCACTTTTCTATATATATGATCTTGGTTTCTTCATATGATTAGTTCTTCTTAATATTATTATTATTTTCATTTTATAAGCTGATATCTTGTCTATATCTACATTCCTTTCTTCATTAAATTTGCAACAAAATTCCTTTCATCATCAATTGATACATGCTGCTTCTTTGCGGTGCCGTGGTTTGGTTATACAGAAATTTGTGATTCATCATTTTCAAACTTGATTAATCGATGAGTTGTGCATTCTCAATAACTGCTGCCATGCTATGCCATAATATTATTAGGCAACAGCAGCTGCATAGACTTTCCAAAACATGAAAGGCATTTTGTCATTTTACAACAAATATATAGCATTGTATGTGCATAATGCTACATTCAAGAGAGATAAGAGATGAAGATTGCAAAGTATTTCACCCTTCTCAATTTGTTTGGGTATAAGAAGTAGTACAAAAGAATAATGGAATTATTACGCACAGTGCTGGTATATGTATATATTATAGGTAAAAATAAGGTTATATTGAAGAAGAATGCTAGAATAATTACACTAATTTTTTTTTAAGTAAAATATGAGTATAAAAAAGAGAGGGATAATGCTATAAGGAATCATGTGTAGGGTGATATGCGTTTAAATCTGATAAAAATCCTGAAGTTGATTGAGTTGCAATAACATGACTACTAAATGCAATAATAATCATATTTTGAATGCATGTTTCAAAGATGGGAAACACACATACATGATCACCAACTACTATTAATTCACCATTCCGTGAGCCCCCAAATTAGAACCTTTTTCTGTGATCATGAAATAGTTTAATAATAATCAAAATTTATTTGAAAAGAGCATTTAATCCTTTCTTCTAGCTCATTTACTATCTATTTTTTCAAGGAATTGAATATTGATTAATATAATGAACACTTATTTATTTGAAATCAGTTTAATTTTCTCATTTATTGACATTTACTTTATTCTTATTTGAAATTAAAAGATCTTCAAGAGTTGTTCAAATTTATATATACTATCCTCAAATTCTTTACTACTATATCAATTCTAATTACTTTTTCAGAAAAAAAATTAGGGAACCAATATATTATGACCAATATGAAGCCAATACATACTTATAGATGATAATTCATATAAATTTTGAATGATAATTTAATTGTGGATATATAAATTACGGATGATAACTCATATATATTTTGGATAATAATTTAATTATTAGCTCTCTAACATTAGTTTCATACCACTATTCTTTTTCAAAAGTTAATGGAGTAATATAGCATATTATTACATTCTTATATAAAAAAAAAGTAGGTTATCAATAAGAATATGAAACTATTATCTAAAGAAAGAATACTGCTATTCTTAATTGGAATTGTTTATTATTATTAATTTAATAATTTCTTCATGATCTTTTCTTTGAGTTTGCCATGTGTATTGTTAATAATAATACATCATTGCTAATGCTATAGCCTACATAATTAAAGTTTATTTAAGATAGAAATGTCAGATATATGGAGATAAAAAATAAAAATTTCATTTCCCTGCCTTGCGGCATTCATTCTCATGGCTTCATACAAAATTAACTTCAATACATCAATTCAATGACATACTAAAATATCAAAAAAAACTCAGCACTATTTCCCTTGGCTATGGAAACCTCTTTTGTACACTTGACTTGTCTGGTTTTTTCATGATCATTCATCACAAGACTTTCCCTTTGGGTGTCTCTTGATCATTCATCACATTGATATCTTCGTTTTTATTCTTGTTTTATGTGGAACTTGATGTATGGTTTCATTCTTGATTATTTTCTCTGATGAAAACCAGATCTGGTTTTGGTATTATTCTGAACACTGTTGCCACATTTATTAGCTTGCTCCCATGCCATATGGTTGACTTGGCTTACTCCTTATGCTTATGTTGACTTAATAATCACATTATTTATATTTTGGGTATAAGTTTAGGGGCAAGCCATTTAAGGGAAGGGCAAAAGGCCCATATTGGATGCCATTTTTGTCACCTACCACAGACCACCTACACAAAAATTGAAATACAACCCATAATTAGTATCATTCTATATAAATATCATACCATATTAAAAATAATAAGATTTGAATAGCTACCTGTATTTTGTGGTGAGATGATGTAGAAGCACCAACATCTCCAACTTAGCTAATTCATTGCCAGGGCATGCATGAATCCCATTGCCAAATGGCATGAAGGTATTGGGTTTGGGAGCCACCTGGACAAAAACAAATTCAAACATAGAATCTGTCAAAATTCTGGATTTTGGAATCACATGATAAGAATGCCAACAAAAAAGAAATTAAAAAATTCTTTGTTCTTGTTCAAAACAATAATTTTACCTCAAATCTTGAAGGATCAAACTTTTCTGGGTCTTTGAAGTTGTCAGGACTATGGTGTATGTTTCTAAAAAGTGGTAATACTTTCCACCCCTTTGGTATAAGATACCCTGAAAAACATAAAGCAGTCAAAAAATGTGTGAGCACATACATATTTTATTTTTTTAAAAAAAAAGAAAATGAAAATGGGAGCATATGAGTATATGAGATATGGTTATTGACCTTGATACTCAACATCTTGAACTGCTTCTCTGAAAGTGAAAGACAAGATTGAAGCAACCCTTAGAGTCTCTTGAATGACCCTTAAAGTCATTGGCATCTTCCTTGTATCCTCCCAATTCAGTCCTATCTCTTCACCACTTTCTTCCTTCCTCTTCACTATACATTCCTGCTCTTCCTGCATTTAATCATCTTCGTAAGTTTTGATGTAAGTTAGATGACATTTATCTCTTTTTATTTGGTAGTAGGACCCATGTTAGATACTTACAGTTACAGCTTGCAGTACAGTTGGATTGTCAGTGAGGTATTTAACGATCCACGTCAGCACAGAAGCAGTGGTGTCGCGAGCAGCGAAAATGACACCAATGACGTTATCTGTTATTTGTTCATCGCTGAGTCCTGCTTTCTCAGCCATGAACGAACCCAGCAAATCATTGTAACTCTCTTGTTTCTTTTCTCTCCTTCTTTCCATGATTCTCGCAACTATCTCAGCGATTTCCTTTCTTGCCTTCATGGCCTTGTGGAACAGTGTTCCAGGAACATTTATCGGCATTGAGTTGTACCCTTTCTCTAAAGTGTAGTAGCACCTCTTCAAATCTTCTCTGTACTTAACCTCGTCTTTTCCGAAGATTGAAAGCAGCGCAACGTTGAATGTGTACTGTAAACACCCAAACAACAAAGGAAATTGGTAATTAAATAATTGTTCCTTTCTTTTAGTTACTTAGTTTATGAAACAGAGAAAAAAAAAAACAGAGTGCTCTGTTTAGGCACAGAGTGCTTTGTTTATGAGGGAGCTTAAGTTTAAGCATAGTTATTTAGGTGCTTACGGTTTTGAATTCGAGGAAAGTGGTGATAGGTTTTCCTTGGCAGGATTGGAGGGCATCGATGGCAATGGAATCGATGTCTGTGACGATGTTCTTGATGGCTTCGGGCATGACGGTGCGGAGGACCAGCCTCCTAAGGTTGGCATGGTATTCTCCTTGGTGGAAGAATATGGCTTGCTTTCCCAACATCCTCTCTTTGCTAGCTGGGAATGTTGGCTTGAACAATTGTGCTTTGTTTAGCACAAATTTTGCAGCTTCTGAGCTTGCTATCATAACACACGGACATCCCAAAATGTGGGACTTGAATATAGAACCATACCTATTATGGATAAAACAAAACACATAGATTGGTTAATTAATGGTTATGATCCTGTTTTTCTCTCAAAAAACCTAAATTCGTTTTGGTACCTCTTGAGTTTTGTGGAAAAGAAGACATTTGGGTCTTGAGAGTACATTTGGAAGGTTTCTCCGATGTAAGGCCAACCCATGGAGCCTGGAGGGAGTGGCAATTCTCTCCCTTTCTTGGAACAAGGCAAAAATTTGAAAACAACAATGAAGAACAGTGATGAAGCAAGCAAGTAAAGCATGGTGGTGAGTTCCATGGCTAAGCTAGAGTAGAAGTAGAAGTAGTTGAATAATGAGATGGAGAGAAGAATGAAAAGAAAGGGGAACATAGTTGAGGTATTTATAGGGTCCAAATGAATGAGTTAAAATAATAGGAGGGAGGAAGAGAGTGAGAAAGAGAGAGGGAGAGTTTTCAATTACAGCTCAATTTCCACACACGGAATCCCTTCCAGCTCATTATATTGTTTTTGGATTAATTAAAAGAAATTAGTGGTATTGTTATTTGTATTTTCCTCACTAAAGAAAGAGGAACAGTGTGAGCACGTGTCTAGAAAGTGTTTAGAACCCGGTTGACCACAGAGTGGGGTCAGGGGTCATGGACTCATGGCTCTATGTATGTTTTTGTTACTCTAATTTCATGTAACACAAAAGTATTGTTCCTAATAAAAAATTGTTAATAATTAATTAATTTTATATTTGTTTTAAAATAAGACATTCAAAATATAATATCTAATTTAAATTATTGATTAATATTGAATTTTTGTCTTTTTTAATTTGTCGATTATTAAGAAAAGCACCTTTGTTATAAGCAACAAGACAGTAGAAAAACCCACCACAAAAGCTAATTCATATGGTGGGAGAGTCCAAGACCTTATAAAGCTCTTTTTAAAATGTTGGGTTTTCGATGTAGAATTCGTAACATGATCCTATTATTATTTTTATATTTTTATTTATCATTATTTGTTTATTTAATATAGTTATTAGTACACTATTAATAAATATAGTCTAATTAGTAAAATTTTAAAGTAATTACACATTCAAAACTTATATATATGGATGATCATGAATTTAATTTTTCTTGAGATATTGTGTGAAGGTTTCATCATTCATGAGTGATGAACTTATGAGTAGGTTTACAGTTGTAAACTGAACATTCACATTAATTAGACTGCGCCAGTACTTAATGATTGTTTCATTCATTCCAAGTGTAAATAAAGAGTATCCGAATTTTGCAATCTCATGGTCCCCTGCCTAGTTCAGTAAATATTTAAAACTGTTATTCGTGTTGTTCGTTATTGAAAAGGTGCTCTATTATTATTATACTGTAAATGTAAGACATTTATACCATTACTCTCAATTTTATCGCCAATATCATCAATATTTTGTGTAACTAGTTAATTAAAAATTTTAAGAAAAAGATAGGTTGCTCAATATATAAGTAAAAAGTCTAAAAATTTTAAAAAGCATCTAAGATATTATATAATTTATAATAATTCAGTGATTTTAATTAATCATTGATTTTAATACATATATATTTTAAAATGAATTTATAATTAAAATCAAATATTAATATTATTAAATTATCATATATCATATAGCACCTAAAATATTCCAAAATTTTATAATTACACTGCCTCTAATTTCATACTTCTTTTTAATGTATTTACTAATACTCTGTTCAATACTGACTCATTAAATTTTCTGTAATTACTAATTAGTCAGTACTGAGGCATCTATCAATTGTCAATAAAATTTTGATAGTCAACGTTCTAGAAGGATGAGTTGTTGAGCACAATGTAAAGAGTCTAAAAGATCAGTAATTTCATGGTCCCCAGTTACATAAATTCTTTTTACTGTTATTGAAATTATTACCAATAATATGCTGCTGTTATGTTACAAATGTTACTCCTTTATACAAGTACTTTGGGTAACTAATTAACGACTCTCGTAGAAATATCAAATATGTATCATTCATATTTTGTATCAAGTAAATGTTGTAAAAGTATGAAGTGAAATGTCTTTGCTAATTTTAATAAAACTAATGATTATTAATTTTTATTATTTTATACTAATTAAAAAACTGAAAAATAAAAAATAAACACACTACAACAAAACCGAAAGATAGCGGCGGTTGTTTCACAGCGATTTGATGAAACCGTCGCGAAATTTTAAAATATTATTTATGTTTGATTTAATTATATGTATCAATAATCATCCTATGTAATTCGAAAAAAGAAAACAACTATAATAAGATTAATTATACTTATAGAAAAAGAAAGTAATTTTCCATAAAAATGATAATTATGTATTCAAACATCTCTTACCTGTTTTGTGATATTTCATAATTTCAATACCTCTTGTGCAAGGAAATTAAACCAATTATTGAGTAAATAAAAAGATGTGATATTTGTGCTTAAAATATAATTGCAAATTAATATATGATTAAATAGAACTGACTATACTATAGATTTGTGGTAACAGAAATATATTTGTCTACAAAACTAAGTGTAGATCAATTAAGAATAACACTAGTAACATATAGTGCATGCACCAAAATTTACAAGTGAATACCACATTTAATAATTTATGCCCATCTATCTATCAAACTAAAAAAGAAAATTAAAATGTATTTATGTCTATCAAACTAAAAAAAAAAAAAAAAGAAAATTAAAATGTATTTGACTTCTTCTTGAATGTGATATGTATGTATCATTGATTGGCATGGCAAAAATAGTCAACCTACCTCCTTTGCATAATAATATCGATATCATTCTTTATATTCCCAGTTGTCAACAATAATAATGTATGTTAACCCATCCCCAACTTCACACAACATAATAAGGCAAGTTTGAGGATTTGTCTCACATTACTCTATACGTCTCATCCTAATAATATCCATTATATATTATTTATTTTTGTATTATTCCATATAAATATCTTAGGTTCGTTGGTTCATATCGGTTGTGTTCTTGTTTATTATATTAGTGAATTAAATTGAAGAATTATTGCTTACCTATGTCAGAAATATATAAAACTAGAAGAAGAAAAAAACCGTAACAAACAAAGATTAGGCAACGTTTTTTATTATGTGAAATATGTGCCAAAAATGTAGATGGAAACACTATACGAGACAATTTTCTCACCACATCTTTGATAATCATATAAACCACACTACTAGGAACTTCCACAGCCACCAATCCAAACATGGAAGACCGAGGGAACGTTATGGCGGAGCCACCGGCGGAGAAGGTCTTCAGGTCAATGTGAACCACTTCGAAATAACTATGCTCTAGCTAATTCTCCACTATTTCCATATTTCAAGTGTGATTTTTGTACTATATGTATGCTCATAACTCATAAATATACATAATAACTCATAGATATATATAAAGGTCCCATTAAAAAATATTAAGTAATTAATATTTTATATTTTTACTTACGTAATAATATATAATTTGACATTTGTGTAAATTTTTTTAGATTGAGAGTATATGGAAATTAAATTGTCATCATAAACATCCGTGTATAATTATAACTAACCCATGGCTCTAGAGAAAAATCAAGACTGCCATATATGTTAATAGTTTTCATCAGAGTGTATCAAGATTTATAAGATCGATAGATAGATAGATATATTCGAGTAGTTTGAATCAAAGATGTATTGGTAATAATATGAAACGTAGTGAGGGTATATAGCTAGCTAGCTATTGCTTAGGTTTGATTGCATTATTTTTTCTATTTATGTAATTGTTTATAATAATATATTTTACTTATTAATTCTTTCTCCTTGTCTTAGTAGGAAGCAAAAAGCATAACGCAATTACAAAATTTGTACGTGCCCTTCAAATCTAGCATGTCCGTAATACCTCTTTAAGTAAATTTTAAGTTTTATGGTTTCTAGTAAGATATGGACGAAACCAAGTGCTTATTATCTTACTATTTAATTATTAATATAATAATAAGTTCTTCAAAAATGAACCATGAAATGCCATTTGGCATCTCCTCTATCGTCAGGTTTCGCTCCATCTGCGGCATGTGCATTACATATAAAAGTTTGAATAAGCTAAGTACATAGGGAATAATAATTTAAATATAATTTTAGATATATATAGTTAAACATTATTGATGATGGAGGGATAAGAGAAGGAAAATATCTTTACTTAT
>JASCZI010242030.1:0-19369 GCA_036250425.1 Stylosanthes scabra | reverse complement strand
TATTATATATATATATATATATATATATATATATATATATATATATATATATATATATATATATATATATATATATAAGTTGCAAAGTAACTTGAACTATGAAAACTCTATTCCATGGAAAGAACCTAAAATGAGGCCTTCACTGGATTGTATAAATTACAAAGTTGTATTGCAAAACTTCCTTTTGTTATAAATTTACATTAGCTATTATCATAAAATAAAATGCATCTTTTATACAATTAAGAACATGTGGGTAGGATGTAAATGTGTAAATGATCCTCAGACCAACCAACTATTTCCTGGATCCTTCCTGGCATGACTCTCAGCCATTTTCTCCCTCCATTTAAGGGCATCTTCCCATTTTCCCTCTGCACTGTAAATGTTTGATAGTAGAACATACGAAGCATGATGGCTGGGATTTAATTCTATCATCTTCAGAGCAGATTTTTCTCCAATCTTTGTGTTACTATGATTGCTACAAGCACTAAGTAATGTTCTCCATGATGCTTCACTTCCATCCCTTTCCACTATTTCATAAGCTTCCTCTAGCCTCCCTGCCCTACCATACGCATCGATTAGGCACGAGTAATGCTCAGATTCTGGCTTAATCTTGTATTTATGAAGCATCAATCTAAAGAAATTCCAAATATCTTCGACATAACCGCCATGGCTACAAGCTGATAAAAGAGCTAAGAAAGTTACACGGTTTGGGGTCAAGTCATTCTTCTCCAACATGCTGAAAACTTCTATGGCTTCCAGCGCTTTTCCATGATGTGCATATCCACATATCATGGCGTTATAAATTACTTCGTTCGGTTGTTGTTGTTCAACAAAAACTTTCTCCGATTCCTCCATGTTTCCGCATTTAGCATACATATCTATAATGGAACTTGCAACATAGACATCTTTGTTGTAACCAGACTTGATGGCAAAGACATGGAATTGTTTTCCCACATCTATTGCTGAGAGCTGCGAGCAAGCTGAGATGCATAATGGAAGGCTATAACTGGTGAAAGTGATTCCATCGGCTAACATCTCTTTGCATAGCTCTAATGCTTTGAAATCCATCTCATTTTGTTTATAAGTTCCAATTATAGTACTCCAAGAACTATCATTTTTATGAACAATGTCAAGAAAAGCTCTGTGAGCATCACCCACTTTTTTACACTCCGAGTACATGTGAACTAATGCATTGCCGACCAAAGTAAGATGACTTGTACTTGATTTCACTATAAGTGAATGGATTTGTTGACCAGCAGTTAAATCCAGTTTATTCTCACAAGACTTTAGAACAGCAACTAGAGTAGCACCTTGAATTTGCAAAGACGTAGTTCTTTGGAGTTCTTGAAATAGTTGCATGGAGAGATCAGATCCCAGCTCCAGCTGAGCATAAGTCAAGATCATAGAGTTCCATGCTACAATATCTTTATCATCAATCCTTCGAAACAACTTTTCCGCATCAGCAAGTTCACCAAAGCTGCAATAGAGAGACAGCAACACACTTGCTACAAAGCAATTGTTTTGATGCCCATATTTTATCATTCGGCCATGCACTTGAACTCCGGTGTTCAAGTCCTCTAATTCCAAACACGCTTTTAAAGTACTTGATAACACATGTTGCTCAGGCATCATCCTTTGCCTACATAAATCCTTGAAGATATTCACAGCTTCCTCCCCTCTATTGTTCTTGGTATATGCTGCAATAATCGAATTCCAAAGAAAACTATCCTTTTCCTCCATGCAGTCAAATATTTTTCTGCAAGAATCTATGTCCCTAAATTCAGCATACAAGTCAACCAGAGCACTGCCAACCACCATATCAACTTTGTTACCAAACTTAAACATAAGTCCATGAACTCCCCTAACCTCTTCCAACGAAGAACAACACTTGAACAAGCCAATAAAAGTGCTGTGATTAGGTCTCAAGAAATGAACCTCCCTCATTTCATTAAACAACCTCTTGACCGCACCAAATTTACCAAGTTGAGCAAACCCAGAAATCATAACATTCCAGGCAACGAGATCCCTCTCCAACAATTCATGGAAGACACAAGAAGCACTTTCAAGATCATTGTCACTACTAAAGTACATATTCATAAGGGAGCTCCCAGCAAACTTGTCCCTCTCAAGGCCACACCGAACCAACACACAATGAAGCTGCAAACCAACTTCCCTCAAACCAGGACCAGCACAAGCACGGAGCAGGGCAGATAATGTGTACTCATTTGGACTCTCACCAACCTCACGCATGTGATTGAACATGTCAAAGGCTTTTGGGAGATTTCCATTTCTAAGATTTGCAGAAATTAAGGTTGTCCAGGTGACAACGTTCTTGTGGGGCATTTGGTCGAACAGGTGGCGGGTGTAGCTGAATTGGGCACATTTTGAATAAAGGCTCAATAGGTTATTGGCCAAATGCGTGTTTGAGATGCATTGGGTGACTACGAGCTTTGCATGGATTTGTTTGCATTCTGCGAGCGTTGTGGGGTTTGAAGACTTTGCCAATGACAACAAAAACTGGGGAAGAAGATGAGCTGACTTGGTTGCCACACCATGATGGTCAAGTAGCACATGCATTGACCTTTGGACCATAGATATAATTGCAATCAATAACTAGTACAATTCCTAAACTTTATATCAAAGGTATGAGCTAAGAAAGGTTTGCGAGGTCTACATAATACAAATTTGACATAAGTAGTGACTAATGCAAATTTCAATTTGTTCCTAATTGCAGTTTATAATCTTTGATGAACAAAAGCAAAGTCCATTGGTTAGAAGTGACATGTTCGTTATATGAAATCCTTGTAATGAGAGCAACATATTGAATGTAATAATATAGAGGGTTTAGTAATGTTATTACCAGTTAGAGCCACAGGAATCTTCTTCAGGGTTTTGCTGTTTAGCTTATTTAATCATTCTCTTCTATCAACCTTTGATTCATCTGCATCACCCGCAAGAGAAGTTAACACATACTTTTTGAAAAACATGAGGATGGCTTCAGGGAAATTAACTTAAGTTATCTTGCAAAATAAAAAATAAAAAAACTCACCTGCAAAACTAGACAAGTAGCAGAGAGTGATGGGGGAGCAGGCAAGGGTGACTCAGTCAGTGAATCTTGTTATTCTTGTTGGGCTCCAAAGAGCCCAATACCATTAAAAATGTTTGGGCTGTTCTTATGAAGCCCACTAGAGTCGTTATCCATAATGAAAAAAAGTTTTCAATAATGTTTTTTTTTTTTTTTTTTTTTTAGAAGAATCCATAATCCATAATTGGTATTTAATTACATATTAGCTATCCGCATCATGGCATAGCAATTAGCATGTGTATGTAACAATTGTCAAGATAAAACGGTAAAAAACTACTAAAAAGTCAGACATATTCATGTAAGAAAATAATACTACCATAATTTGGAATAGTGGATGTATATTTTCATTTTTTTTCAAATTATATTCTACTTTATCTTTAGTTAATTTCTCTTAATTGTATATACATGTTACCCAAGCTACTGATCTAAACTTTTGGACATTTTTATGTTGACATGTAACACCCTAAAAATTTTGTAATCGTAGTCTCAATGGGATGCATTCTGTAATAATTAATTATTAAATGTTTGGAATGGTTGACAAATTGTAAATGAAAGCCAATTAAGCCATACGTACCTCGTTTTGGATCTTAGTTACAGAAATGGTTAAGTGAACTTGAACTTTAACAAATGGAGAATTTTCATGAGCCATAACCTAGCTATTGCAATCGACTTAATTTAATTTAATCCATCATCACTGAACATGTTTCTTGCTTTTGATTTTACAGTGCTGAATTGATATGTTATTATAATTACATTTTTGAAAACGATACAGGTTCCTATCTTGCATTATTAAGGGATGTTATTTTTATGCTATGACCTGATCATTATTTTATTTCATTTTTCCTTTGGGAGTCAAATTTGTATTTATTATATATAGGTGATTCTGTCTAGCTTCATCTTCCATGCTTCTTCAGATCTAGACCACCGGAAAAGAAGGCATTATTTTCAACCAAATTAATTTTATTTAAGGATGTAAAATCCAAAATCCAATTAAAGAGAAACAAAAATATAAAGTTAACTATAGTTACATTAAATTAAACTAATAAAATCCAAGAATAAGCTAAGTAAGTCTTAGTATGATAATTATATAGTATGACAAAATTTATCTTTCCATTCTTCAAACGGAATTAATCATATTTCTAATAACATAATTTTCTTGAAAAATAAAAAATCCTAAATCTGTTGCTAAATATTGATGTTAAATTAGTAAGTAGAAATTAAAATTATAAATATTTTTATTAATTAATAATAATAATAATAGAGAAAAAAGAGAGCGATGTGATAGAGAGTAGTTTATTTGGGCAAAGTCATGTTTGAGCAAAATTCGTTGACCAAACCCCGCGCATCATCGATACCAACACCCCCACACAAAAATTTGGAAACTTTTCAATCTCATTTGTTTCTTCCAATCACCAAAACCCAAATCTCCATTCTGGGTTCTGGGTTCTTCTTCACTCAATGAAAAAAATGAAGCTAGAAACAAAAACACGAACATGAAACAATGATGCTGATGATGTGTTTGATACAACAAAGTTAGCAGTGGTTCCTCTTGTTCAATTTGCGACAATAATGGCGTGGAGAAATGGGTGTGAGGAAGTGGCTCAATCGAAGCCTCTGTTCCTCACGATCTACACGGTTGTCATCATTGGAATCGTTGTTTCCTTCTTCTATGTCTTCTCTGCCATTTACTCTTCCAACAGCTTGCTCTCTTCACCTTCCACTGTTACTTCCTTCTCTCGTGAGTTCCTTTCTTACTCCTTTTACTTCTGCTGCTGTTACTCTTTCTCTATGCATTCTCCTTCATATCTCTGCCTTTCGCTTTCTCAATAAAGGTGTGTCTGTTTCAGCTTATTTTGCCGGAAAATTACTTCTTTTTTTTTAAGCTGAAGAAAGAAAGTAGATTATCATAGAAATCAATTTTTTTTTTTAAAAAAAAAAAATTTCAATCATGTAAAAGATTTGTGCAGTAAAATCACTTTTATTTTGGCTTGAATCTAATTACCCTTCTGAATTTTAGGACTGTCGTAATGTTTCTATGTTCTCATTCACAGTGTAGAGTGATCTTATTGTTGGAAGTCACTTTTTTGTATATCTGTTGTTGACTTGTTGTATGCATAAAAATTGCAGCTTTTTGTGGCTGTGCTATGTAGTTTTAGCTTAAATCTAGTGTACCCTTTTAGCATAAAAATTAATGCTGCTCTTGAATAATGCTTTTTTGGTGTTACATGGGAAGGGCTTTACTTATTGTTCAAAAAGACCAAGATGATCAAATCTATCACCTCTTTAGGATCCCACTTGCAGTTTTGTGCTCAACACACAACATTTTTCATTATAGTTCATCAATGTACTTAGTCTGGGCACTTCTTTTAGTTCAGGCATCTTTGTTTGCCAGTAACTTAGTAACCCTCCTAATCTTGTATAAGGCACTTGTGAGTTCTAGCCTTGTTTTTCTTCCATCATGTTTTCAAAGGCTTTTGAATGTTAATTCAACTTACTTTTCCAGATGATAATCAGCTTCCTAGGGATCAAACATTCAACATTTCCCAGCCAGAAGTGATTCATAATGTGCCCCCTCCTTCTCTGGGGCCTCAACATGTATCGACAAAGTCTATATTGGATGTTCCTCCACTTGACCAAAAGATGCCATCTTTGGAGACTTTCCGACTGACCAAAGAGCTGGTTCAGAAAAGGGTGAAAGATAATGTTATAATAGTGACCTTTGGTAACTATGCGTTCATGGATTTTATCTTGACTTGGGTTAAACAATTGACAGATCTGGAAGTCACTAATTTTCTTGTTGGTGAGCCTTTCAAGCCTTATTTTGTTTTGTCATGATCCTTGCTTAGATATGTAGTATTTTGCACCATATATTGATCTTTGTAAAATATGTTTGAATCTATTCTTCAGGTGCCATGGACACCAAATTGTTGGAGGCACTGTATTTGAAAGGGGTACCAGTTTTTGACATGGGCAGCCATATGAGCACAGTGGATGTCGGCTGGGGATCTCCAACATTTCATAAAATGGGAAGAGAAAAAGTTATTCTGATAGATTCCATACTTCCTTTTGGTTACGAGCTGTTGATGTGCGATACTGACATGGTTTGGTTGAAGGTGATATTCATTTTTCACATATATGTTTCTGTAGTCATTCTGTTTTACTTATAACTGTGGTTTTCATATGCTTGCTTAGGATTTGAATAATTTTTCAATTCCAAAAGAAGTAAAATTTGTATTGACTACAATGTTTTCCTTTCATCTTCCATGTATGTAATGACAGAGGTTTCATTCAGTTTCTTTTCCAGGTTGCTATAGCATTTATTCAGTCCCTCATTCTTCCTTGAATAATTTCTCTTTATCTTGTCTAATCTCTTTTCTTTACTTTTCTGTTGTCATTATTATTTCTTAGATGTTGCATTTACCATGCACAATCTTGTATGCTTCTCTTTGACAACTTATATGTTCCCTTATGCACTTGTAAAACAGAACCCACTTCCATATCTTGCTCGCTATCCAGAAGCAGATGTTTTAACTTCAAGTGATCAGTTAATACCAACAGTTGTTGATGATAGTCTCGAAGTTTGGAATGAAGGTGAAAGTTATACATTGCCGAGCACTTATTGATGTGCATGCTTTTTCTCATGTTTAGTTGTTTCCAATACTCTATATTGATGATATTGTCTATCACCTTTGAATAGTTAGTGGAGCCTACAACATAGGGATTTTCCATTGGAGACCTACAGAGTCATCAAAGAAGCTAGCAAAGCAATGGAAAGAAATGCTTCTAGCTGATGACAAGATATGGGATCAGAATGGCTTTAATGATATCCTACACAAAAGCCTAGGACCATCTGTTGGTGATGACAGTGCACTTGTTTATGCCTTTGATGGAAATCTGAAGCTGGGAATTTTGCCTGCAAGTATTTTCTGTAGTGGCCATACATATTTTGTGCAGGTTGGAAGCAGAATGCTACATATATATACATACAAACATACATATATATTATTTTCTTTTTTCTTCATTTGAAATGTCCTCTACAATTTGTATTCCAGGCTATGTATCAGCAGCTAGGGTTGAAGCCCTATGCTGTGCACACAACATTTCAGTATGGAGGCACTGAAGGAAAGCGTCACAGACTGAGAGAAGCCATGCTTTTCCATGACCCACCAGAATACTATAATCCTCCTGGTACTCATACTCAGTTACTTTTGCTCCATAACTTTGAGTTTACTGATCATTAACCTAATTGTATTCTTTTAATCAACAACAACAAAGACTTATCCCATTAAGTGGGTCGGCTGTGTGGGTTAAATGACGTCATTTCATCCTGTAATCATATTCTTTTAAGTTTTAATGATGCCAAAACTTAGAAGTTGTCACTCTAGTGTGTCAATTGATCAATGTATGTTTATGGTTTAAGTCCTAAGATATTGCTACAACCTAACGTTTAGAGGAACTTTTGCAGGGGGCTTGTTGTCATTTAAGCCATTTATCCCAAAAAGCTTGTTGTTAAGTGGGGAACATAATGTTGAATCACATTTTGCCCTTGTGAATTACCAAGTATGCATGTATCGACCTGATCCTTTTCATGTTAACATTTTAAGGGAAGTAATGATATAACATTTTAATATTTATGGTTCACAATTTTTTTGCAGATCAAACAGATTAGGACTGCACTTGCAATTGCTTCCCTTTTGAACAGAACACTGGTAAAAACTGATTTCTTGGATCTTACACTCTTTTTGTGTTCATGTTGAATTGTAACTTCTCATCATTGATCCCCATAGTTTTTTAGCTTAATACTATTACACAATTATCGTTGTTGATACCTTTGTTAGCCATCTGCCCATGTACCTTCTTTCATTCATTAACATGTTAAAATGGTTTCAATATATTTCTCCTTAAGTTGGATCTTTGTGTCTGTTTAGGTCATGCCTCCACTATGGTGCAGGATCGATAGGCTATGGTATCCTCATCCCGGCATTTTAGAAGGGACTTTGACTAGGCAACCTTTTCTCTGTCCTTTGGATCATGTATTTGAGGTATTTCTTATTCAAGTGATTTCCTTTGCCATTATCTTTTTGCCACATTTAGAAGATTAAATACCTATCTCATTGCTTTTGGATCCAAGTTTGAGTCAGTGTAAACTTGATACACCCTTTTTAAGTTTAAATTTTGGATTTTTAAAACATTTTATTATCACTGCCTTATGCTTCTATATAAATGCACTACTATGCAGGTGAACGTCATGTTGAAAAAACTCCCAGAGGAAGAGTTTGGCCCTGAAATAGATATTAGAGAATACTCAATACTTGATAATCCTTCTCTGCCATTGGAGGTGAATCAATGTTAAATTAAACAATTCTAAGCAGTGATTCTTTTTTGTTGATTTGTTAAAACACATTTCCTTTGGTTGCTGAGTTCAGGTGAAAAATTCATGGCTTGATGTTCAACTCTGTAGAGAAGGAACCCCGGATTGCGATGCATCAAATAATACCACTGTTGGGGGAGTTCTCAAACTTCCGAAACATAGCAATGAAGAGACGGTATTCGATATTCTTATTCTGTACCAGCTTTATGTATATAATGTTGCATCCTACAGACAATTCTGGTGTTGTTTTTGAAATACTAAACATGATTTTGCTCTACTTGCATTTGCAGTTTATGAAATTACTCTCACCATTCAAGGATGTAAAAGTCATCAAGTTCTCTTCTGTGCAAGATGCTTTCACAGGTTTCACTGACAAGGTAAGGGGCCATACTTAGCTTCTTCAATTCGAAATTTTACTTTCGAGTTAGCTTTAAAGATACAAAGAATAATCATTACCATGTTTTGCTTTTATGCTTTCTAGGAAAGGGAAATGAAATTCAGAAACCGTATCAAGCGATATGTAGGCATATGGTGCTGTGTGCTCGATCATGATCCCGGTCACATATATTATGATATGTACTGGGACGAGAAACCCGGATGGAAAGCGATTCCCCCTCAAACACCAGAGGACGATCATCCACCTTGGTGAAGATCAAATTCACTGATATTGAGGGAATAAGAGACACAATGGCGAAGTTGGTTTAGTTTCTAGCTCTGATTATGAAGGCCAACAATGTATACTTTACAAAAGCAAAGAAGCTTTGTATCCATATTGAGGATGTAAGTTATTAGAGGGATTAGCAAACAATTGGATCTTGTGTAGTAATTAAGGAATTCTTTTGTCTTACATCAAATTATATTAGCAATGCAGACTAGAGAAATGGAAGTTTGGAATTTGTTGTGAGGAGGGGCATTCTTAGTTCAAATTGCATGCTTATGAGTATAATATTGGTGACATTCAATCTCACTACTTTAAAATAACGTTTTGAGGGTTAATATGATTTTGTTCTACATAAAATTTGTGTTTTAGTTTAAGTCCCCATTTTGCTTCATCAATATATAAATTGAGATTTGATATAAAAATTGTCCAATCAACTTCTCCATCATTAAGAAAATATATATCAAATTTACATTAAATTGTGTTAAAGGTAGGGAGAAATATAGCCTAATGTCTCATTTTTAAATGTCATTGATTAGTTTATGATCCCTATTTATTATTGTTTATCCAATTTTCCCCCTCATATTTAAGTTAGCATCTCAAATAATATCAAATTACACATACTATGTCTGGAAAAAGTACTTAAGCAACAATACATAGGTATTGATAATCTTTTGGTGTACAGCATGGTAGCAGTATGATCACCATCAAAAACTACATTATTAGAAGGAAAAAAAAAAGAACATGCAAAAATTCAATATATTGCTTCTTGCTGTCAAGAAGAAGATAAATGAAAACCTCAAGCATCCCCATATTATCCAGTGTGTTATGCTAACGAAATTCATTAAGGTAATTGCAAGTTGAAACTATCATCATCAATCATTGTCATAGCTAGAGAGTACAGATATATGCCGGGGGGAAATGTAAAACTGTAAAAGGGTCAACCAATCAAAGATGATGGATTAAACACGATACCAAGTCATTGTTTTATTTATATATAAACAAACACAAGCATTAGGCAGCAGCAATCGATGAGTACTGTATCATGATATACATCCTTCACTTCCACTTCTTGAACTTTCCGCCAAACATGCCGTGTTTACCATGCTTGAACTTGCCATGTTTGCCGTGCTTGAACTTGCCATGTTTGCCGTGCTTGAACTTGCCACCTCCATGGCCATAATGGCCTCCCATATGAGGAGCGACCCCATAATGGCCTCCCATATGAGCACCGCCATGAGAGCCGTGAGAACCATGAGAGGCAATATGGTGAGCACCATATGCAGCGGCAGCAGCAGCAGCACCCCCTGCAAGCATTACCCCCATACCGGGACCGCCATGTCCACCGCTATGATGGGATCCTGGTAAACATGTCAGCAAAATGTTGGGATACAGTCGTACAGAAAAACTTCAACACAAACAAGTTTCACACACAATACATAAAGTAGTTTGCTAGGAATGTTGATTGCTAAGAAGAAAGCAAATATCTCATGAGACATAACAAAAGTTCTCTCATTGCGCTAGTAATGAGGTTTCAGTTCTTGAACTGTTCTTTTAGCTAAACAATCACAAATTGTTTAGAAAGTAGGCATCTTCATGATTTCTCACAGCCAGAATTCCATTTCAAGAGTTCAATCTTTCACGCTATTCTAATAAATAATGAATGGCAAGCCTTCAATATGCATTGCCAAAGCATTTACATCTGGACAAGTTACAGTTACCTCCCTGAAAATTAGGTGGGGAGTTCATTACAACTCCCCTCTATTTGTCCATGCAACATTAGCCCCACCATAGAAGTGGTTTACAAAGGTGCTGAATTCCACCAAAACTTAAAAAAGGCGAGTATAATTTCCCATTCACACTTTACACAGTCATTTAATTATATAGAGAAGTACCATTAAAATTGCTTGATTCTGATTGTAACCACATAAAAAATCATGCATATCTGATAGACAATATGAAAATAACATTAAAACCATTTACATTGACAACACATCAAAGAATTGGGTTACATGTACTAAACTTTTTCCCCTCTCCTCATATGGGATCCAAATCAAATGGGAGAGGAAAACGAGTTGGCTTAGTATACGAAGTAAAGTACAATGTCAATCTCAATATCAATAACATAATAAAAAACCTTGTAACTATTGAGGACAAAGCAGTTGAAATCAAAGACATTATTATATACCTGATGCATTTGGAGGATAACCAGCTGGAGGGTACCCCTGTTGTGGAGGGTAACCTCCTTGTGGAGGATAACCAGCTGGTGGGTAGCCGTGTTGTGGAGGGTACCCGCCTTGTGGAGGATAGCCTCCTTGTGGAGGATAACCAGCTGGAGGGTATGCACCACCAGCACCATGTGGAGGGTATCCTTGTGGAGGGTAGTGCCCCCCAGGTGGGTAACCATGTCCACCACTACCACCAGCTAATCCGTGAGCAAGGTTTGAGAAAAGCCCTTTGTCAGCTTCATCAGGCTTATCCTTATCCTTCCCACCACCCATCTTTTTACAATAATCTGAAATCATTCACAATTCACAAAAATCAATTCATCACAACAAGGGTTTCCTCTTATCCAAATCAAATCCAATTGATGATGAAGTTGCAAACTTTGAATGCAGCATGATCAAAAACTAAAATGAAATAAAATTCTATCTAGGTATAAAGAGATCAATACAGAAAGTTGGAAATGATAGATTGGAAAGCGGAACTCACCGAATTGAAATTGAAGAAGACGAAGAAGAAATTGAGAAATTGGGAGACGGAATTGGGATCTTGTGAGTTTATATAGGTAGCGTCATGACGCGGTATGCACACACAACAAGACGCGTTCTTCGACGCGTGCATTTTTCAACTCTCACACGTGGAACCTCATCATTGGTTCTTATACTTACTCCATTTACAAAACCTTCTTCATATTTTTCAACTTCTCATCCTAAGCTTCATACTTATTTTGTCTTTTTGTGCTTTTTTTTTTTTTCTTTCCTTTTTTGTTAAGCAATTCAGGTTGTGTGCTTAACTGTTAACTGCTCTCAGGTTTTAAAAATTCTTTTAATTGCATAATAAAACAATGAAAGACATTTTCATAATTTTAAAAAAATATTATGTGAATACAAAAGTGTTAAATCATGTGCAATGAAAATATCTCAATTAAAATAATTACAACTAGGAAACTAATATTTTTGTTACTAACGGGACCAATAAAATAATTATTCAAACTGAATAAAAGTCATTTCGCATATAATATAAAATGATCATCTGTGACTTCTCTATTGTTCGTACCACCATTGTCAACCGTAGTCGACGTCAATCGCACTTAACCACCGCGCTTTTGCTCCCTCTGTCAACTTCTGCCTCTTCTACAAAAACCACCGCGTCAGCAGATACTTTCAGAGCTTTATCACCACTTCCACTCTCGTTTCCTTACCTCCATAACCGCCGCAAGAACCATCCTCAACTTCCACGCGCCGCTGCAATAGCTACGCAAGCAAAATCTTTTTCTTCTCCGTTCAAGCCTAGCAATCTCTGTTTTCAGCGTTGCTCATGCTCACCATCGCCGCCGGTTCCTTCCTCTTTTTCTTTCGTCCTCACTCACCTTAGTCTTCTCATTCTCATTCTCTTTCCTTAAGTTTTGGTTGGTCATCATTAACCATCAAATCAATAGTTTCCTATACTTCTTTCAATGACTTAATAGATAAGTATATAACTTAAAAAAATCTCGTATGGATATCCTTTAAAATATTAGGTTAAGATATATAATATACAATTTGTTCTGATACAATAAAATTCTTGATTAGTCTATTAATTTATTGTCTTCATAAGTGGTGAACTCCTTTGGTTCGATCGATTCCTAACGAGGAAGAATCGGAAGGATTAAGTTCATGCAACTATTCTTAATTGAAATTAAAGTTGCACATAATTAAGTTATAATTTTTGCAACTAAAAAGCATTTTTCCTTTAATTTTTTTTTTTTGGTTTTTCCTTTAGGTTTATTATGGTACACTATTTTTTTTTCTTTCCTTAACAACACCAGAAAAGAACCTTGTCCCATTGGGTCTAACTATTTAGAAAATGTTACTTTATTTATGCTTTATATTTATAATATTATATCACATCTATATGTTTGATTAAATATCAAAACACTAATGCAAATTAATATAAATAGATGAGGATATGTTCATTTTAATATTTTTTTGGATTTAGTTCTTTCTGAATGATAAAAATAAAATTCGTTTATTTAGGAGGATTGTCCACTTTATCTTTATAATATCTGAAAAATATATATATAAAAGGATTTAGAGTAAACAATGAATTAATAATCTTTATATGCTTATGTTATGTACTTATAAAACGATATACATAGCCATTTATCCACTAGTTTATAAATTCATCATCAGTTACTAATGATTAAAGTTTTGACTCTTTAATTATGAGCATTATCTAAGCTTAATCATCATTATAAATTTATAATGGCAAACCTTCTAAGTTCTAACCCTGTCATTATCTCAACAACATTGTAGTTTAAGAATTTCACGTGATTGGCTAAGTTTAATGGATGAACTCACTCTTCTTCTTCCTATTAACTTTTTTTCTAAAAGAAAGAACATGCTTCCAAGTTTTGAACTAAAAAATTGGAGAGAAACTGTTTTGTAGTTTTCACTACTCAATTAGAAATATCTGTTTGTCATGTCACTAATGTCCTTTTTTATTTTTTGGAGAATATATTATCCCCTTGTTGTGGCAAATTAAATTATTGAGGGAAATAATGAAACAAGTACTTGTTTTTCAATAGTTGAGTTACTAAGCTTTAACTGTCTAGTCTCAATCTTTGACTTCTCCAGGTTAAAAAAAATGCATATGTTCTTTTCCATGTTTCTTATCGTCAAGAATATCCCATCCCATATTGTTTAGATAACAATATGCACTCAATAAGAATTTCAAGAAAAAAATATATATAAAATAATATAAATAGTTGTCCTTCAATTTTTTAGTAATATAGAAAATAAATGAATCTTTAAATTATAGAAACATTTTTATTTACTTTTATCTCATTTTTTAAAACATTTTTGTGTCTCCCAATATCAGTATTACTATATATATTTTTATTTTATTTTTTTACTGAGAAAACTATTAAAAAGAAATACTTGATTAAAATCAATTGCATGAGTAACATCATGAGTATTATATATATATGAATATGATATTCTGGTAGTATTATTCCTAAATTGGAATCAAGACACTCTTCCAAATTCTCTTACTATGTGTGTGATGGCTAAGCCACAACTAAGTAATTTTAATGTCATTCATACATTATTAAAAGTGTATATTAATTGAAAATCACACATAAAATATTTAAGATACCAACCCTAAAGAATAAGGTCAACAGAATATAACTTTTATTATCTTTTAACATTATTTAACTCTTAACATGCATTTTTTTTAGTGTACAAATATGATTACATTTTGGTCAGCAAAATTTGATCCCTATCTCACCCTATGAAGTGCTAAATATGCAATTAGCCTATAACCCACCAACATAAGTGCCATAATAGAAACATCAACCCACAAATGATTCAACCCACCAATTGATTTAATAGGTGGAAAATCCCCAACCCTACAAAACACCCCTTTAGAGCACTCATAATAATCACCTTCACTATATTGAACACCAAGAAGCAGCTTGTAACAATAGTAGCTATAACTCAAGTACTTCAACCACTCTATAAATGGAGGAATATGTTGAATATAGTATCCTCCAGCAATCAAGAACACAAGTGTTGTAACAGAAGCCAATGTAGTTGCTTGTTTAACCTCCATTAGTATTGCACCAAATGCCAATCCTAGACTTTGGGAAACAAGGACACTATAAAGGACAACAAGGAGGGAAAGGATGAAGGTTATAGGGTTAGGGTTAAGGCCTCCCATCCAATAGATTATGATGACAAATGAAGTTGGGAGTGCAAGTTCTAAGGGTAAGTCAACTATGGTCCTTGCCATGAAGTAGGATGATAGTTTGTACATTCCTGAAGATCTTTCCTTTATTAGCATTCTTCTCTCTTGTGGGAATGTGAACACTGCATTGTAGAGTGGGTAGAATCCCCAGAAAACAGAGAAGAAAAACAGCAGTGCTATCTGCACATCAAAATTTAGAAAGTTTATAAATTTATTCATGAATAAAAATGATAAGTTAGTTGTAATAAGTAAGAGAGTAGACACTCATCCCGACCCCTAATCATTAGCAATTTGAACTTGATCCCTTAATAATTATAAAACTTCAAATCGGTCCCTGAAAAAATGAAAAACTTAATCCCAAAGGATAGTCATGATGACGTGTCTGATGTGTCGACAAATCAGACATGAACTGAACATCACCCTGGCTACATTTTGGCAACCTGTTACGAGAGTTGATTTATCAAATTTTTATTTTGTTAGGGACCGATTTGGAGTTTTATAATCATTAGGAGGTGTCATGTCTAAATTATAAATGATCGAGGAACGGACTAAGCGTTTACTCTAAGTAATAAAACTTACTCTGTCTCCAATGTGAGATTGTGGAGTTTGCCACCACAAGAGTCCACCAAGAAAAGCAACACTTGTAACTTGGAATATTCTAAGCCTGTTGAAGGCTTCATACCTTCTCTCCCTTAGACCCCTTTGCAGCAGCACCTTCAACTGATCCCACCAGCTTGTACTCCATTCCCAATCTCTTCTTCTCTGCTTCTCTGCATCAATTCAATTTAATTTAATTTACCAAACAAAATGACCTTATAGAGATGGAAAGAAAGACCTACTTACTTGCAAAAGCATCTTTTGTGACATCATTATTGTAGTTATTCACCTCCAAGCTGCTACAAAGTTCAGCTTTAAGCTGTGTAGCTATATTCTTATCATAAGCAGATATTAGAGCTTCCCTCACCACTTTCCTTTCTGCTTCGTGGCTTTCACTTTGATCTATTGCATTCTTACAGTCTGGGCCAATCCCTGCATATTTTCATTATTGCCATGCCACTGTTAGTACTGTTTTCTTCTTAAGAATAAGGTTTAAAAAAAGGAAGAAGGGTGATTAGTGATTACCATTGGCAAGGTCAAGCAAAAGATCAGCAGGATTAACTGTCATGGAAGTGGTAAAACCAATAGAGTGAAAGTAATCCATTGCAGATGAAGCAAGGCCATAGTAAATTGGAGAACCTTCAGAGAGCAACACAACCTTATCAAACATATGGTATAGCCTACTAGATGGTTGATGAATTGTCATAACCACACTTCTTCCACCACTTGCCAACTTCTTAACAGTGTTCACTATCTTCAATGCTGTTGTTGAATCCAAACCAGAGGTTGGTTCATCAAGAAGCAAAAGGCTTGGATTGATCAACATTTCTTGTCCAATGCTAACCCTTTTTCTCTCCCCACCTGAAATCCCTCTCAAAAGTGGCCCTCCAATCATGCTATCTTTGCACCTACTCAATCCTAGTTCATTGATAACATGCTCCACATGCTGGAGTTTCTCTTCTTTTGCTATGCTATTTGGAAGCCTTAACATTGCAGTGAAGAAAAGTGTTTCAAGAACAGTGAGGTGAGGGTATAGAACATCATCCTGTGCTACAAAACCTGTTCTTCTTTTTATGGTGCCTGAGAAGGGTTGGTTGTTGTATGTGATCTTTCCGGTGAGTTTGTTGCCGGTGAGGCGGCCGCCGAGTGCCGTGAGGAGTGTGGTTTTGCCACTTCCTGAAGGACCTAACATGGCTAAGATTTCACCTGGGAAAACCATGCCTGTGATTCCTTTCAATATGGTTTTCTCTTTCTTCTCTGCTTTTATTTTATACACCAATTCCTCAAACTGCAAAACATAATGAAAACATCATAAATTAGTATATTTCTATTCACTTAATTTAAACTTAATTAACTACTAATGTAAGACTAATAAACTTCTTAGACTTGTAAATAAACAGTATATGTATTGCATGTATTTGCATATATGCAGATATATGCTAATAACTAACCCTCAAAGTTATGGGATACAAGGAGAGTTTTGGTGAAGATTGTTGTTGTTGTTCATTTGAAGGAACATTTATTGAGTTATGAAGCTCAGACATCTCTGTTGGTGGCCCTATGGAGTTTTCAGACATGGCTAATAAAGAAACTAAGTTAGGAATTGAAGTAGTAACTTAATTTCCCTATGTGTAAGTAGAAGGGGGAGGAACATGTATATATATAGAAGAGAATGCTAATTAAGAAGTTTAGTGTGCTATTAACATAACAATTTTATAGGTTATCATTTCCAATCCTTTCACTTCTCAAAGGAGTTGTGCCATACTACTAATTTAGTTTTATTTTAAGATTAGCTCTAGTAAATCAATTTAGTTAAGTTGATGTGGCATTAGTGTTAAATATTTTTATTACTACTCAAGAATATTTAAGAATTTATTATCATGTCCATGTTGATTAGTAGTTGCTCAATTGGATGGTCGGTTTCCACTCTCATCTCCACCATCTTTTTTATCTCAAAATTATTCTAAACAACAGTACCAACCTCTTGATGACTTGCTAAACCTCTTTTCTCTTTCTTTGTGTGGAGAGGGAGTGTGATTGTAACAAAACATTTCTTGTTCAATTCCTAGTTCACCTTTATTACATCAATCTCGCTGGCTGTTTTTTCTTTATCAACTTTCCTTCATCACCAATACTACTAGAATGTTTTGCATTACCGACTGATTTTTGCGACGAAAATTTTCCATCTCTAATTAGTGACAAAAATAAAAAAAATAGCGACCAAAAAAATTGGGTGACCTAAGTTTCCCAACTTTTAGTGACGGATGGAGTGTTCCGTTGAAAATTAAATTTCGTTGCTAGGTATTAGCACAAAATGGTGGGAATAATAGTGATATTAGTAACGGACAGATAAAATGTTCCGTTGAAAATTAAATTCCGTTGCTAAGTATTAGCACAAAATAATGGCAATAATAACGACATTATGTTAGTGACGGTTTTAATTAAACATTCGTCACCGAATAATGTTAAACAAAATGTTAGTTAAATACCTTTATAAACAATGCAATTTCTAACTTGTCTTGTTACTAGTTTAATAAGCTTAATTAACGTCATGTGTTCTCATAAATAAAGTTTAACATAAAGAACAATTTTAACTTGTTTATTAAATAAGTTAAACTTAAGCTCTACTCTAGCTAGTTATATATATATATATATATATATATATATATATATATATGATCAACTCTAAAATTGGAGGATATTCTATTCATCACCATTATTAGTTAGGCTTATTTCTTATCAAATTTGAGCTTAAGTTGAAGCTCACTAATTTTTTCAAGCCAACGTACAAACCTAAACTTTAGCGAATCAATTGATTCCACTTTCTTCCTCTATATATACAACTACTTTTAAATTTTAATAGTTTGGTGCCTATAAATATTTAGACTAGTGTGGTTGGGTTTGCTCTATATGATTATAGTAGAAGAAAAATATATATTAAAAGATCAGATGCATATGTTACAAATTAAATCTAATTTCCCAAACCAATAAAGAATAATCAATGTATATGTTATGCAAAGATAAAGATCATTATCATATCAATTTTTATTGAGTACAAAGTGATTAACCGGTTATTATGGAATAAAGCAACTATCAACTATGTGAAGACTACTAATTCAAAAGTTAACAAGAATTACACATTATTTTATTAAAGATTCTGACTGCAAAACAATGATAATGTTTTTCAGCATTTCCTGATGAGTATGCAATATATATAAGTGCATGAAGCAAGTTGGTCTCTTTAATATGCATAGTGGCATGCCCTTATTAAAAAAAAAAAGTTTGCTTAAGCAATAATCTAATATTGGATATATATTCTTTATCCCTTTTTTTTCCTGTGTAAATACTATATTTACGTTTGTGATCATATCAATATGCATGAAAACAATTTGAGTATTTGAAACACTCTACTTTTGGCCAATCAACTTACTATGATATTTTTAGAAAGAAAAAATAATTCTGCAAACCAAAGTCTATTTTAATATAAAAAATCTTAACATCCATTACATTTTTCTTTACTCTTTCAGGATTTCAGACAAATTTTTAAAATCATACTTTTTAGGATAATGATTTGAAATTTGATTAAGAAATTTTCTTATCAGCTTTTTTTTTAAATTAAGCTTCAATTCTTTCTCTAAAGATTTATTTTTTGTATATTATGCAGAGAGAATGAGGCATTTGGTTTTAATTTTAATTTGTGCATTGAAGA
>JASCZI010242029.1:33914-48899 GCA_036250425.1 Stylosanthes scabra | reverse complement strand
ATATATATATATATATATATATATATATATATATATATATATATATATATATATATATATATATATATATATAATTTGAATTGTAGTCAGAGATTTAAAAAGGATGAACATATATAGATATGTTTGAATTAGGTATAAATTCAATTCGTTCAAGTATAGTCATTATTACTGGGTACGAAAACTCCCACGTATTCAAAACAACCACATCGAATATGTTGTTGCTAGAAAGGGTTCGTACAGGCCTTTCGTCATTGTCGTTGATAATAATATAATTGTGGTTACCGGTTAATATCACTTTTTCAAAAATTGAAACTACTTCAAACATGTATATTAATAGTTATATTTTTAACCGTTTTTATATAAGATATTATAATACCATATATTTAATTTATGGATAATGCTATTTGAACAAGTGGTTTTGACCAACCAAATGGTTTATTTTTATGCTAAATAAAATATTATTTTGGTGTCAAATAGTATAAAAAAATACACCTAAATAAAGTTCTATTTGACACCGATATTATTTTCTATTTAGCATAGAAATAAATCACTTGATTGTACTTGGTTGGTGAAAATCACTTATTTACATATAATTATTATTAATTTATAATAAAAATATATATAAATATCATCACAGAAATATTTACAAAATATATAAATACACGTGGAGTTATTTAATCCTCAAAAAGAGATGAGGTTGGTTATTTAGGCGAATCAATATTTGTTTTGGTGTGGGAATGTTGAAATTTAACCTTTTATAACAGTATAAAGAATAATATCATATGAAATACGATTAATCGGCTTGGGGAGTCAAAATGAATCCATCTTCTACAAACATGCATGGGTCGTCATGGCTAAGACATACGTTTTCAGCTTTCACCATCCTTTACCATTAGTATAGTAACCTGAAATATAATAAATGAAGAAATTGAAATTTATAGGAAAGCCATAACGCATGTGATGAGAGGAATTGAAGGTAAGACGATGAAAAAGCCAAAATTGAAAGCTACACACAACAAATTTGATGAAATGGAAAATACTCCAAACAATACTTTATTATTGTTGTATTGTTGTTATGCCAAATTAAAAGAGTGTCATAGAAAGTACATGGATACTCTATAATCTGTTCCAATGTATGGACATACGTCACACGTGGCCGGGTACGTATTTGGTAATATAGTTTGGCATTTATAATTATAAACTAACGAGGAACAGAACATCTATCCACAATCATCATCGTCTTATGGGGTAACAGAAAGACAACAAGGGGACTTAAACCATTTCACCAGCAGCTGCAGTGGCTTTTGGGTTTCCAAAGAGGGTTATAATTATTATTATGACATTACATTTTTAAGAATTAATTGTTGAAGTCGATAAAATCATAGCTCAAATAGCATTTGTCTTCTTCTCTTATTTATTCTTAAAAAATCTGATATATACATTTTCCATGGATGCTGGAAGATAATAAAATTAAACTACCTTTTTTTAGGTCTTTTTCATTTTGACCACCACCCACCACTTATCATGATTTAAATGGAAATAATAAAGTGATCGTTTATGTCATTATTTAGAGGATAAGAAAAGAATTATACGCTGACATAGGGAAACGATCATGAGTTATAGCTAGCTAGCTGGCTTTTCGCTTTGTGGTATATATGTGTTTGATTTTACAGGTATCTTATATGATTTTATGGTCTTATATATATATTATTTTTGGCTACGACAATTTATTTCGACAAAATATTTTTTAAGTGTAAAAAAATTACTTATTATTTTTTAAAATTGAAATTAGGTGAACCTAACTCAACCCTAAAAATTAAGTCATATATAAAAAATACCTCATATTTATATACTCTCAAAAAATTATATCTTTTAGCAATGTGGGACTTGTAATATTACTTTTCCACACAACTCATCACATACCATAAATCCTTTATGGTAGGTGGAAATATACTCCGATTTCAATAAAGTAAAATTTGGATCCTGGAATAAGAAAAATAAAAAGTTAAGAAAAGCATCATATTTTAAGAGGTCGGTGTATGATGGAGAGATACGATACGATGGCTATAAGGTATCAAGTTGGTTTAGACTGCCCCCTCCCTATGGAATTTGTTTATCATTATGGAGCAAGTAGGCTTTGAAGCTAAGCATGTCTCATCTCTCATGGTATATTCATTCTTGAATTCCCAAATAACCAACACCAATTGAATTGCCGGCTGTAGTGGCTCATATAGGAAAATTTGTACATAGCTTAATATATATAACAACTTTAATTTATCCTTTTGTGATTCTTGTAATAATGATAAGAATTTTGACTCTTGGCCTGGTTCTAAAAGTATAAGACCTTTATGCAACCCCCATCAAATCGATCAAGCATACTTATCTCTCCTATTCTTGTGGATGTTAGTAGCTAGCCATGCATTTTTAATTTTGACAATTATAAAATAGATAGAAAGATAAATATATGAAGTGAATCTAGTGTCAAGTTGGAAGGCGTAATATATAATCATGATGCATGGTTGAAAGAATGAAAGATCCACTATCCAGAATCCTTATCATTCTATATATCCCATCAATTCCCGGCCAATAAATGTGTAGAGAGTATATAGATTAGTCTTACTTGCTTGCTCGCTCTTCATCATCCTTATTGTTTTTGCAATATATATATATATTCCTATCTTTATGGTCCGTAACATTATTAACTGATGAAAACTTATTATTGGAAGCAATAATGTTATTGTTTAGGGCATTTCACAACATTATTATTATGCAATATCCTCTAGCTAGGCTCTACCTATAGCTAGGGTCGAACAACAAATGCCCGGGCCGGCAATTAGCATCTTCTCATCTGGGCCTAAATTGGTGTGTGTCCAGAGCATAAAGAAAAAAGATAAACCTCTAATCATATGGAATCTTTATTTTTCGCCTATAGGAATTGAAAATGCAGATTCTCTTTTGAATCAAATTCCCACATAACTTTTTAAAATTTTGTTTTTGTTTTTCTTAGCTAGCTGGATCGCTACTGAGATTTCAAATAAGGTTATAATAATAATAATTGTTGCAGAGAAATGCAGCTAATTGATGAATGTAAATAGTATACATCTGAAAGAAAGGTGAATTAGTAGTTGAATTATTATTATTTCATATATATAAGGTAATAAGGAAGAAGGAAAGTGGAGAGAGAGATATATACCTTAATATCTTTGCATAGGATGGATGAGGAGTGGGTTTTCCATGTTGGACCTTTTGATTTTGATTCTCTTGGAAGCTTTAATTTATTTGTCCCTTCTGGTGGAATGGAATTGGGGAGATCAGAGACAACATACATGGATCATGCATGCATATATATTGCTTTCCAATCTCTATGTATACATTAATAATAATGTTGCCTTCAATTCTACTTAATAACTACTTCTGTTTATCCATTTATGTTCATGTCCTTTAATTTCTGCTGGTAGGATTGTTTATTATCGGTTTCTGTATTTCATATAGGATTATTATTTTTGCTGCTTAGCTAGCTAATGGGCAATGGCTATAGGTGTTGTTTAAAGTACCACAGACCCCATGGCCATCATCATATATATAGGGACAAATTAATAATGTACCATAGTTTTTTAGGACTGTATGTCTTTTTTTCCCTTTCTGATATATAAGATTCGTATACTGAAGCAAATATATATCCTGCTATATGCTCCATGCATCAAACATATATTACAGTGTGTATGGCGTATGCAATCATTCACTCTCCACTACTATATGCATACAACTACTGCTGTCATCACTACATACTAGTAGCTAACAGATAATAATAATTAGGGTCATCATAAATCCATATCTAGTTTTAATAAACTCGCTATTTAGATTTTTTTTTTTCTCTTGGAATGAAGTATTTTAAAAGGAAAAGAAAAATGGTCTTAAAATTGAGATTAACTGGGTCTAGTTCAATCCCGAAAGCTAGCTCGAGGGGCGAGGGATATTTCACACTTATAAGCTCTCAAAAAATTCTATTTTTGATTGATGTGGGACTTGTAATACATCCCATCACGCCGTCTAGATCGTGAATATGAATTGGTGGGTAGCCCCGATCGAATAAGTTTTAATACCATTTTAAAATGAGATTAGTCCAATAATATTAGACCACGTATCATCTCATAAGTTAGAACTAACTTTTGAAATTGAGTTAGAGAAAATGTCAAATTAAAGACTAGCAAAAGAAGTGGAATTCTATGTATATATATAGAGAGAGAGGACGTCAAATTCAATGTTGTTAAAATTAAAGTATATTAAAGTATATATATAAAAAGAAAAAAAGTCGGCAGCAAGTATACATAATATGGAATCTGCAGGAATAAAACAAACAATAACCATATACAAAGCACGCAAGTTCTTTAATTTGCAGGCTGTGGACTACAATAGTAATTACAGTAAATATAATAATTAATTTAAATTTAAGTAAATAATAGAACTAGTTAATTTACTCTGTAACGCATTTAACCCTTTGATTACTATATATACAACATACTTTGAGTTGAACCCTCATCATCATCAAAACTAAACCTCACTGCATAAGTAATCATTAATAATGGTGCTAGCTCATAAGTCACAGAGAATGATTGCATCATTTGTTACAATCATAACTGTTGTAAAAACAGTACTACTTGTGAGTGTGGTGAACTCATATCCAGAAGCCGATAAGATAAGCAGTTTGCCAGGGCAGCCACGTGTCACATTCCAGCAATATGGCGGGTACATTACTGTGGATGATCATCAAGATAGAGCTTTGTTTTATTACTTTGTTGAGGCTCAATCAAACCCTGCTTCCAAACCACTCGTTCTTTGGTTGAATGGAGGTACGCAACATAATTAGTTAAAGAGAGAAAGTATTGGTAATTAAGGCAAAAAAAAAAAAATTAATTTTATATATTTTTTAATAAAATATTTAAAATTTAAATAAATAGAATATTTAATTTAAATTGTGATGTTAGCTGAATTTTTATTGATTACCTAGCATTATTATTAATTAATTTATGGAGCAACTATATATATTAATAATTTTGTATCAGAAGAAGAATAAATGAGGACTAATTTTAAAGATATTGGCTGTGACATTTAATTTTGAAGGGCCTGGTTGTTCATCGGTTGGAGTTGGAGCTTTTGCTGAAAATGGTCCTTTCAGACCGGGTGATAATAATATTCTTCTAAAAAATTATTATAGTTGGAATAAAGGTAATTAATTATATTCATCATAAATCCAACACCAACAATGAAAAAAAAATATATATAATCCTTTTTTTTAATAATATGTTATTTTGTTATCATATATTATTACAGAGGCAAATATGCTATATTTGGAATCACCAGCTGGAGTTGGTTTCTCCTACTCTAGCAATCAATCTTTCTATGACTTGGTTACAGATGAGATTACAGGTTTAATTCATTTCATACTAATTTTTTTCATTGAGATTATTTACTCTAATTAATTAATAATGATGGTGTGAATATATATAATTTGGTACAGCAAGGGATAATCTTGTATTCTTAGAGCGGTGGTTTGCTAAATTTCCCGAGTACACAAAAAACGACTTCTTTATTACTGGGGAGAGCTATGCAGGTCACTATATTCCGCAACTTGCATCTCTTATTATTCAATCCAACACCACCTTCAGTGTTAATCTTAAGGGCATAGCGGTGAGTATATATGGGATAATGGGAAATTAATTTAGTATTATTAATTAATAATAAAACATAAGAAATATTTGTAATTAATATGATTATGTATATGCATGCATGCAGTTAGGGAATCCTCTACTGGATTTTGATGTTGACCTGAACTCGGAAGCGGAATATTTATGGTCTCATGGTCTAATATCTGATTCAACATTTGAACTCTATAATACAGTATGTAACTCATCTCAGATTATGAGAGAACAAATTGATGGAAAGGTTAGTGAAGATTGTGCAAGAGTTGAGAATGTATCTTCCACTGAGATCTCCAATTATATTGATCAATATGATGTCACTCTTGATGTTTGTTTGTCACCGGCCAAACAACAAGTTTATATGCTCATGAATCAAATGGTAATTGTTATTTTCTTATTTTAATTTGTGACCGTGGTTTTGTGTCATAATTTAGTTTTGTTTGTTTGTTGTTCCTTCATGAGTAGAATGCGACACAAAATGTAGATGTTTGTGTGGGAGATAAATTGGTGGTGTACTTAAATAGGGAAGATGTGCAAGAAGCACTCCATGCTAGGCTTGTTGGAGTCCCCAAATGGTCAACTTGCAGCAAGTAATTTAGTCTTCTTCCTTACAACATATTTGTGAGGTTTTTATTGTGAAACTCGGCTAACACTATAGAGCTTGATGTGTTACAGGGTTCTAAATTATGACTATCATAATCTAGAAATACCAACACTTCCTCTTCTAGCTACATTTGTTGAGTTAGGCATTCGGGTTCTTGTATACAGGTAATTCATATATACCTGTGATTATGTTTAAGTAAGACAAGTTATTTATATATCTTTGCTTTGTGCATCAGTGGAGACCAAGATTCAGTGATCCCATTAATCGGATCTAGATTTCTGGTGAATGGATTAGCCAGAGAAATTAGACTCAATACGACAGTGCCCTATAGAGTCTGGTTCGAGGGAAAACAGGTTACCAAACTTTTCTCTTTATTTATATACATTAATAATGTAATGTCACTCAAATTTGATTATATTAATTAATTACAGGTAGCGGGATGGACACAAGAATATGGAAACATATCATATGCGACAGTGAGGGGAGCAGCTCACGAAGTTCCATTCTCTCAACCAGCAAGATCTTTGGTGCTATTTCAAGCATTTCTTCAAGGAAACCCACTTCCCAGTTCCCAATAATATATGAGCAGTGAGGAGCCATTAATAACGCACCACAATTACTAGACTATTGCCCTTTACCCTTTTTTTAAGCAGATATCGATGAATAATATATATTCAAATAATGCTCTTTTTTCGTTTAGGTGAGTTTCAACTTTCATGTCTACGATGTAGTCTCAAAATTATTTGGGAAAAAACTTAAGAGTCATCCACCAAAAAAGTTCTAACTTTGATAGAGTATGGTTTCTGCGTCTTACATTAGATCATTGTTGTAACATCTCAACAAAATAAAAGGTGATATTTTAACACTGACTTGAACTCCAGAGGTGAGTTGATTGACTTAATTAAGAAGCTCTCCATGAGTTTTTCTGAAATTTTACATATCAGATCTAACCTAATCCATATTAAAAATTTACATGCAACAAGAAGTTACCTATATTCTTGTGTTCATATAGCTTGTCACCCTTGAATTACAGAGTACCAACAATTCATATTTCTAGACTCACTTCTTACCTCCCCTCTACTTACTAAAGAAAATATACATCCTAATCAAAACAGATCTCAGAAAGAGCACTACAGAGTACTGACCCTGAATATGACACCGAACCACATTGTAAAGAAAAATCTATGAACAAAACCATGATAATACTATTCAACATGGTCACACTTAAGAATCAATCGGGTATGATCTAGTTCTAGTCTCAACATATTAGCAAGCGGAGACAAAGATTCAGAGATCCCATTAATTGAATCAAGATTTGTGCAAATACAACAATGGACTACAGAACATAGTTTAATTTGAGAGAAAGCAGGTTACTATATAATTGCATTTATGCATGTGATGCCATATCACTATTTATATTTTAATTGGGCTGTATTATAGCATGATGCATTCAACTAAGCCAGAAAAAGAGTTAAGTAAGACAGCAATGTAAGGCAAATATGTCATAGCCATAGGCAGCAAAACAGTTTCTCCATTCTTTGAAAAATGGTTTGTTCCAATAGTAGAAAACATACATTCAAAATGATAAAGCTGCTAAACTCAAGCAGAAGAAGAATTGGTATCATCAATCATGCAGTGTCCCCAGTATGTCTTCATCTCTGTAAAGATGATACCTACACACAAGCCATCATCATATAATCATAATTAGATTAAGCAAGATTCAACACCCATACATGTAGAATAGAAAGAAGTGATTGCGTAACGTACTGTTTATCAGCGAGGTTGACCTCAGTTCCGCCGTACTCAGGCAAAAGCACGGTGTCGCCTTCTTTAACAGAAACCGGAATTAGATTCCCTTCCTTACTGCGAACACCAGGTCCAACCGCAACTACTTTTCCAGAATTCAGCTATAAACCAACACAAAATCAAATCAATAATTATAAAAGGAAGAATGAAAAAGAAGGAATTGAGATAGAAGATAGAAGTAGTAACCTTGGTGGATTTCTCGGGCAACAAGATGCCGGCGTTGGTTTTGGATGGAGGCACGATCTTCTCGATGAGAACCCGATTCAACAACGGAACAAGTCGCTTCGCCATTTCGATTCCCTCTCTCTCTCTCTCTCTCTCTCTGCGTTCTAGAGAATTCTGAATCTGAGGTTCTCTCTATTCGGCTCAGTTTGGGTGTAGGGTTTTAGAAAGAGGTTTAATGCAAGGGGCTTCTAGAATCTTCTCTTTACACCCTCTCCTCTACACACTTCTCGTCCCTTCTATTTCTCTACCCATTAATTTTCCACAATTAAGTTTTACTAGCATTAATATTATTATTTAAATCTAATATCTAATAGTAATTGAATAATTTTCTTGTTTATGTATTTTAATTTCAAAAGGTTTTTCTAAAGGTAATATTAATTAAATTATTGTTTGAAATTAAGAAAGGAATTATGAATTATGAAACAGATGGTTGTCTGGGCTGGACTTTTTCCATATGAGAATCAAACTAGGCCTAGTTAAAGCCCTAACAAACCCAAAACAACATGATAAAAGCAAAAAACATTGGCCCAAATTCTATATGGACTCATTTCTTCAAGCCTCGTCAACATTTTTTGTTATAACAGTAAAAGCCCAAATCCAAAAAGAGAGAGCCTTTTAGTCCTTATCCATGACTTTCTATTAAAAATAGAGATTAGCAAAGACAAAAAAAGAACAAAGAATTAGTTTCTGTTTTTCTGTGTTTAGCGTGAATCTGTCATTCAATTCCTAATTAAAATGAAAATTGATGGGTGTTAATTATAAGTGCACCCTAAATAATAAAAGAAAAGCATATGTTTAAAAATATGTTAATAATGATTATGTTAATTGAGAAAGGGAGATTAAGAGAGGTGAACAAAAAGTATAAGTAGGAGAAAAAGTGAAAGTGGAATAAAAATGAGAAGACAGGTTGGGTAATGGGTATGATAATAATAAGGGATGTTGATTTGACGACCCTAATCCTCACCAGTTTGTTTTTGTTATTCTATATATATGTGTGTTCTCAATAATCATATCGTATTAGTGCATGGTTGTTAGAAATTAAAGTTAAATTAAAGAAGATGCGTGCATATTTATTAAGGTGATGAATATGTT
Source organism: Stylosanthes scabra (assembly GCA_036250425.1). Taxonomy (NCBI): domain Eukaryota; kingdom Viridiplantae; phylum Streptophyta; class Magnoliopsida; order Fabales; family Fabaceae; genus Stylosanthes; species Stylosanthes scabra. Next base: position 39,473 of record JASCZI010242029.1, on the reverse strand, counting down.
AAGACATAAGTAGCAGTTATGTGAGAATGATGGTAAGAGGGAGCATTTGAGGAAAGGGTCCAAGTTGTGCAGCAAAGAATTTCTTTCTTGACCCAAATGATGCGGCTCGTACTCATAACGACATTCCCCATCTATCTTTGCTCTTGTTGCAATCCAAACCAGATGCCACTCATCATCATCAATAACATTTATATTTATTCTCTTCAATTCTTATCATCACTTAATTCTTTCTTTATATATGCATTATGACTTCACATTATATTTTCACACACGACCCAAGATCTTGTTCTTTATTATTTCTCATCCATCTCATAACCCTATTACCTTTCTCTCCACGTACGCACTCATAACCTTTTATAATCCATGTCTACTCATATCAATTAACTTCTAATGGAAGCTTGCATTGCATACTGTCATCATGAATTGGGGTACATTAATATTATTATTATTGTTGAGATATATACTTATGTGAAATTCTTTATCTTAATTAATTAGTACTACTATACATTTACATTTACAGTTACCCTTTTTTTAATTTCTTCTTTGCATTTATCTTTTACGTACCATATTTTCGGTCAAATTTCATGTACCTTCTTCAAAGTACTTACTTCAGTCTCCAGTGCGTATGATGGGACCTATTCAAAAACAAAAACAATCACACTACTACATATATAATTTACCTAAATAATTATTGGACCACATTTCTTATGTTTTTACCGATCTTGAAATAATTTTATTTATTTATTTTTCAAGTTCTAGGTCTTATTATGTTGAGTCTAGTAGTGATGCTGGCACCTTAGCTTATAATAATGAGCCTTCTTAAATCTTAATTAAGACGTGGTTAAATTTTAAAAGGGATAGGAACATTAAGAATTATATTGTCTATATATGCCTTTTATGACCTAAGTAAATGAAACACTAGCTAGCTAGCTAGATAGGATCATTATTAGTAAATAGCTAGGTATATATATACACCCTTAATTAAATTGTATAATATTCATATTAATTTAAGAATAATGTATTGATTTAGGCATTTATTAGTCAATATCATTTGTATATAATATTTTTCAATAAAATATAAATTTGGATTCTTAATCTGTCTTACTTCAGAATATGAAGCTTAATTGGCTAGTTTTTTTAATAATACTACTTTTGGGGGAGGTGCAAAAGAAAATGATAAGGTGTTGTATGACTTTGATGTACTGATCTTCGAATATATAATAAAGTGAGCAACAACATAATCATTTGCAATAAGAAAGTATCCCACTACATGCATTCTCTGAAATTCATCCCCTACCCTCTTTAATTTATGGCCCACAATAATAAGCTCCATGTCCTTTGCTCTTCACCCTTAATTAATTTACTTTTTCGTTAATTCCACTTATTATCCTTTTACTAATATTTTTCTTATTATTATCATGTCAGTTAAAGAGACTCATGAATCCCAAATCTTGCACAGCTAAAGGCTAAAACTTTTTGTTATATCTTGTTTTCCAAGTAAAAGTTTAATTTGATCCTTAATGATAGTAATTTGGGTAATTAAGTATAGTCTTGCTCCACTTAATCATATCCATGCCACCACGTCCCCACTTTGATGTAATTAGATATGAATTAAAATAATTATTTATGCCACAGCGGATCAACTTTTCTCTCCAAAGGAGTGATTATGTTATTGACTAATGTTTATAAAACAACTCCATCTCCCCCTTTAATTTTTTGACTTAATCAATGTTTTCAGCCCATCTTTTTCTCTCCTTCCTTTCCTTTCTCACTCGAATTTTCATTTCTTTTACTAAAAATATTGGCTTCTAATGTTTTTAACTACAAATATATATAAGGTGTAGGTATATATACCTATCTGTGACTTGGATCTATCTTAATATTTAATTTTATATATTTTTGAAAATTTTGCAATGGTATTCACCGAAAAGTGTCATGTTAATTAATTACACACGTGAAGTATTAATTAAGGCGAAGGAAGACATTCAAAGAAATTATTATTATTAGTTCAACTCGTATGTGATAAAGTTTAATCTATTTTATTTTGCCTCCCCTAATTTTATCTAAGTTACTAATTAAAAATATGGCATCTGAATCAGTTGTATTAATTATTCCTTTATTTTAATTAGCGCAGCTATATAGAATCCACACTAATAAGTCAGCTACTGTTGCCATGATCCATACCATGAACAAAGTTCTTAATGGACTTTTTTAGAGTGGCAAGTTAGGGTTAATAATTGAGAAGTAATTAATAATTAAGTAATAGTCTCCCGGCCCTTTAAAAATGGATGCATGAATAGTTTTCATTTATTTTATTTATCAAATACAGCAATATCTTGGGCAAATCATACTACTGAATTTAAAAATGAATAATGGTGCGCTTCCCTACTTGTATTGGTACTTGCTGCATACTACTTTAGCAATTAACGAAAAAAATAAAATAAAGCAATTAGCAAATTGTAGAGATCCGAAATCTCGTCGTGAATCATATAAAATAATAAACTAATCTAAAATGCATGTTATTTGGTATTTACATACAATATATAATATTAATTAATTAAGCACTTCATTAATCAATAGCTAATATATAGCTAGTAATTATAGTAAACCATTTGGATTTGATCTAGTGTGATATCATTGACCAAACCAGAAAAATAATATAATACTAGTCAAACTGCACACTGTGGCTCAAATAGTCAAAGGGAATATCACCAAACCTCAATTAATTAATGACTATATGTAACACAATATTGCTAGGTAGGATGAGCATCATGCTTACATGGTTAATTACATGAAAGAAGATGGGAAATTAAAGTGATGATGATGGAGAATTAGTTAATAATGAAGTGCTTGAGACAACCAGCATGTTTCTACAATCATAGGTTGCATTTAGGTGAAATGAATTAAGTCATTAAATCTATATATATGACCATCAACCATCATTAGTGACAGCTATTAGATTACTTAATGATTCAATTGGGATAAAAGGTCTTAATAAATCCGATCACAACACTTATAAATTTGTATTCATACACATAATTAGAAATCAAAGATAAATTAAACTAGAGAAAATTACATGTAACAGTTTGGGGAGCATTAACATCAATAATCTAGATATTGCATGCTATTGAGTAAAAGGGTGATAGCAACTTTTCGTTTTTGGCATATCTTCCTTTAGGCGTTTCAAGCCATTTTCATTCAATTTTCAAATAGCTAGAGCAACAAAAAAGGTTTACATAAATTGATATAACAATGGAAAATGATTTATATTTTTCTTTTTTTTAAAAAAGAAATGAATAAAGAAAATGGAGAAAGGGAGTTTGGTGCAAAAGAAGGCCTCATCATCACTTGCTATTCATTCTTCACTCTCTTCACTTCTCTTCTTCATTCATTCCCTTCTCTCTTCCTCTTTCTCACTTCAGCTCTCTCTCTCTCTCTCTCTCTAATGGTGGTGGTTGTTGTCACTGCCTACTAGAGAATAGAGATAGACTATAGTAGTTAAGCCCTCTCTTATTTTCTTTCTTTCAAAGACTAAAAAACAAAAACAAAAAAAAAGAAGAAACCTGGCTCTGAAATTTGTGTATTACCGGGGGACCAAAATATAAAATTAGTGGGCAGCAAGTTCTATGCATTTTTTTTGGATCTCTCTCTTCTTCTTCTTCCATTGACTTTCCAATTAGGCTCCTCAAAAGCATAAACAAGAACAAGCAACTAGTAGATCACAAACTCATCATCATCCATCTTTGAAGACTTCTTCATTCTTCATCCCACATGCCATGATCATCATGAACCCAAAAATGGTTGCTTATTATTATTATTATGTGTTAACTTTGTTGATCTTACTATTGAGCACTACCACTCCATCTTCTATTGAAGCTGCTGCTCATGCTGATGGGAGAATGATGAGAACAACATTATTCCCTCATAGGAATAATCCTTCTTCTTCTAGAATGTTCCATGGTGGTGGCACCAAGGGAAACAATAATGCACAAGATAATGATGATCAAGTTTTTGGTGCAGATAAGAGGAAAGTATACACAGGACCTAATCCTCTCCACAACAGATAAGTTTAATTTGTTTTTATTTATATCTATCCTCAATCCACCATCCTAGTTCTTTCTTCTTTTTTTTTATTTATTATATTACATTTTGAAAGAGCATTTTTGGTGCTCCCACCACCATAGTCTTTTTTTTCCGGTTACAGATCAGAGATGTATATGATGATAAATTTAGGTTTGAGATATATAATAATATAATATATATTTTGGTGATGATGAAGAAGATGAGTTAGTTCAAGTATTTTTTTTATGATATTTAATTATATAAATAGATATAGATATAATGAATAGGTAATTGATGGTGTTTGTTTGCATGCTTATAAGCTTATAAGTTATAATTCTGTATATTTCCCTGTTTGTCCTCTCATGTTTTGGTTTATTTCAAGATTCTCTATTGTCTATATACATACATCATCAAGTTTTCTACATTTGGTTAACGCTCATTGCCTTACACAAGAAAGTCTTTGTGTATCCATATACCTCCAACTATATATATTCTAATTTCCTTCTATATATGTACATTATTTACATTGCCCTTATTATTCAGACTTTTAGAGTTTGATTTAAATATATATATTTGTGTACTGTATATTTATATTTTGTTCTTATTAATTAACTTAAAGCCATACAGAAATGTCCAAGTTCCTATATATTTATGAGCATGTATGTAACTCATATTTAAGAGAGAAAGCTTTTGTCTGTAGTTGACTGTATGAAAATTAAATAAATCTGCATGAAGTGTTGGGGATCTATGAATAATAATGTACATATGCATTATGGGGACCGGGGGGAGCAGCAGCAGAGTAGTATGGTGAAATAAATAATATATAATTTCATACACTGGAGGAGGAGGCAGAGACTTAAAACCACCAAATTAAAGGGTGTGTCCTACACCATACATGATACATTATATTCTTGGGAATCCACCGTGTGATGATATTGATATTCATATATATGAGATGAGATGATGAATTCTTAACCATGGATCTACATAAAATTTTTCAACCTATATTAACACTTTAATCATGAACCTCAGTAAAAAATCAAATGTCCATGGCCGTCCACTCATCTTAATTTCTCTTTCGTTATAATGACCTAGGTCCCACTGTAATAACTTTCAATTTTCATTTTCCATTTTTTTTTAATTTTATTATTTCTTTGCCAGCCATATATGATGTATCCACTAATATGTAACGTTCAAAAATTAAATCATAGCAGCTATTTGCAAGGAAATGTATATAACAATATAATAATAGGGATTAATTTGGCAAGGACATCCTTAAACTGTTAGAGAAGAGCTTGCATGAATATAGAATTGTTTTTTGATAGCAGATATTATTATAATAAAGTGCTTTTCTTTTGGCTGAAAATGCATCAGAATTATAGAGTCTCAAACTCACAAACGGCCAAATTTGACATTTAATGCACTTCAAAAGATATATAATATAATAATATTTGAGCAAATTATTGAGGACGGTGATTTAAAAAAAACTATGGTAGC
>JASCZI010242029.1:7537-21953 GCA_036250425.1 Stylosanthes scabra | reverse complement strand
CTAACACACTCGTCATGGGGATTCCATTGTTGAAGGGTATGTATGGTGATGCATCAGGGAGCCTCATGGTTCAGATTGTGGTGCTTCAGTGTATCATATGGTACACTCTAATGTTGTTCTTGTTTGAGTATAGAGGTGCGAGGTTACTCATAGTGGAGCAGTTCCCTGACACTGCAGGCTCCATTATCTCATTCAAGGTTGATTCTGATATTATTTCTCTTGATGGGAAGGAACCTCTTCAGACTGAGGCTGAAGTTGGTGAAGATGGCAAGTTGCATGTTACTGTGAGAAAGAGCACTAGCTCAAGGTCTGAGATTTTCTCTAGGCGTTCACATGGTGGTGTTTCAATGACTCCACGCCCTTCTAACTTGACCAATGCTGAGATATACTCTCTTCAGTCCTCCAGGAACCCTACACCTAGAGGCTCTAGCTTCAACCACACTGATTTTTACTCTATGGTCAACAATGGGAGGAATGTTAGTCCAAGGCAATCAAATTTTGGTAACTTGGGGTTTGATGAGGAGAGTGCTAGAGGGAATAATGGGGGTGCTGCTGTGTATTCTTCTCATGGTGGTGGTGGGGTGTATCCTGGTCCTACAAGTGCAGGGATCTTTTCACCTGTGACTGGTCCTGGGGCGAAGAAGAAAGGTGGTGGTGGTGGTGCTGATGGTGGTGGTGGAAAGGATCTTCACATGTTTGTATGGAGTTCAAGTGCTTCTCCTGTCTCAGAAGGTGGAATCCATGTCTTCAGAGGTGGAGATTATGGAAATGATCATCTTGGTGGGGTAGGTCACCAGAAAGGTAATGTTTTGACTTGTTTTTTGTTCTTTGGTTGTTGGTTGGTTTTGTTTATGTCCATTCATGTGTTAAATTTTGCATTTGAACAACATGATCTGTTATTATCATTTAGGAAGATTTTCCGGTATCGAGTATACCTGATTTTGATTAAAAAAACTTAAAATATAAATATAAATCAAAATCAATCGTTACATATTACTTTCCTATCATTTATTGCCCGTTGGAAATTTTTCCTGTTTTTGTGTTTGCAAGCATGCATATATCTTTTGTCTCTTGCATTAAAAATAAATGGTTGTTGGTGTTCAAAGTTAGGAGTGTGGGGTTTGTTGTTAGGTCCTTGTTTTGTTTCTATTCCCTTTTTCATGTTCACATCTCCTGTTAGTGTGGGCTCTCATGTTTTTTTTTGGGTTCTCTTCCTCATAAGAAAAATCCCATCTTTATTTTCTTTACTTTATGCTACTGTATGTCATTTTCTTATATTTGATTTGATTAGATTATGATGAGTTTGGGCACGATGAGTTCAGCTTTGGTAACAGAACAGTTGCTAATGGCGTGGATAAGGAAGGGCCAGTGCTTTCAAAGCTTGGTTCAAGTTCCACAGCTGAGCTTCACCCCAAAAATGGAGCTCAAGGTGAGTCCAAACCAGCCAACATGCCACCCACTAGTGTTATGACAAGACTCATCTTGATCATGGTTTGGAGGAAGCTCATTAGGAATCCCAACACTTACTCTAGCCTAATTGGCCTCACATGGTCTTTGATTTCATTCAAGTATGCAATAATCTTATTGATTCATTTTTATTTTTGTTTTAATCTTATGGCTTGTAGGAATTGTACGACTTTTTTATAACTAACTTTCTTAATTAATGTTGTTTTGAAGGTGGAATGTTGTTATGCCTGCCATTGTTGCCAAATCAATATCAATTCTATCTGATGCAGGCCTAGGCATGGCCATGTTTAGCCTTGGTATGTTTTTTCTTAATATGATTTTCTGTTTTAAACTTTCAATTATGCATTTGTTATCCTCTATGCTTATTATGACATTCTCATGATTTGCAAATGTTTCCTTGGTGGAACTTGCAGGGCTGTTTATGGCATTGCAGCCAAAGATCATTGCTTGCGGAAACTCTGTCGCATCATTCGCCATGGCGGTTCGTTTCCTCACCGGCCCTGCGGTCATGGCCGTAGCTTCAGTTGTGGTAGGACTAAGGGGAGTTCTGTTGCACATTGCCATTGTACAGGTAAATAATAATAATTAAAAAAAAATCTATTATGAATGTGTTGTCTTATAATTTATAGTCTTATAATGGTTTTTTCAATTTAATGTGAATTTTTTCAGGCAGCCCTGCCTCAAGGAATTGTACCCTTTGTGTTTGCTAAGGAATACAACGTTCATCCTGATATATTAAGCACAGGGTTTGAACTTTGAACTCAATTCATTTTGTTCTTGTTAGTAATCTTAAAAGTGTTGAAAATCTGAAAGCTTTGTTTTTATGTTGTTGCAGGGTTATATTTGGGATGCTAATTGCTCTTCCTATTACACTAGTTTACTACATTTTGTTGGGGCTGTGAAGAAGATGAGGACATGAAAAGGAGCCAAGCTATTATTACACTAATTGTAGTCTCTGTTACATTTACATTTACACCCTTTTGTTATATTATTACTATTATAGGGTAATTTTTTACCATCCTCTAACAAGGTAGAATTTAGTATTGGGAATGAATAGCTGTCATTACTACTAAGTACTAATAGAGGGAACCCCACTCTTGTTATATTTTGCTTGGTTTAATGGGAAAAAAAGAAGAAGAAAAAGAGAAAATGAAGCTATGTTTTGTTCTTGTCCACCACACCTTTTTCTCTCTTTCTTTTCACTTGTACTATATGATAGCTTTTTTTCAGAGGCCTCAAAAGGAGTAAGCAGTCGTTTGGGAATCTGAATTCTCATGTCTAATTCTCTATGAAAGTAACGTTGATATAATCAACCAAGTAGAAACTTTTGCTGGGGTTTGTCTAGTTGATGTTGGTGGCATTTCACAAGCTAAGCTGTCTTCCACACACAAAAAATGTTGTTGGGACTTGAAGCCACCGCAGGCCTATCATCTATTCTTCTAGCTTCATTTTATGGTGCTACCTACCTACCACTATAGCCCTCAATACAGCTGAACTGAACCCTTTAAGGGTTAAGTTTGCTTTATAAAATTATTCAAAAAAATTAATTAAAAATCTTGAAGGAGCAGAATAATAAATACAGAGACAAGATTTGGGTTTGTTTGGTTGATCATAGATTTCACATGCAAATGTAACTGGTTTTGGAGGGTTTAGCAATGTTCTGTTTGCCTTATTGGACACGCCATGAATTTAATGTTTGCAAATGTAATTAAGTAATGTCTTCAAAGCTATTTAAGGTTTGGGCAAATTTTCCTAACCTAGTTCAACTTGTAATAACTATTCTTCGATTGGATAATTTTATGTCCAAACAAGATCGATCATATTTAATAGTTGCATCATTTGAGTGAGTGTAAAAGGCCGCATTTTGTGTTAAAGCAGAGGCGAATTCACGAAACAACAATAATCAAACATCAACAACATATAACAATATTAAAAGATCAATAATCGAACTATAATATTGAATTGTGCAATTCGACCCAATTTTAGTCAATAATAGCTGAAAGTGATCATGGTCTAAAAAGTGCTTTTTATTGATGTTGTATGATACCCATCACAATCAAAGGCGACAAGTATTGTCTGTCATGCTCCTATAATATTAAAAGGGCCATAACCTTTTCTGCTCTCTCTTTTGATTAGCTCAAGTGAGAAAAGAATGGCTCCATAAATAAATTGCTGAATATAATCATGAAACCGGTTTAGTTACATTTATATTTTTAGAGAGAATGTGCAGCACATGCGTGTGCCACTTTAGGCACTATAAATATACAAGTGATTGGTGTTAGGGATTAATTAGAAAAAAAAAGCTTTTGTTGGAGCTGTAAAGTCAAATTAAAAGGATAAAATGGTATGATAATATAATGTGCAACTCATCATCAACAATAAGATGTGGTGTCTGTGCAAAGAATCAAACATCATGTATGTATGTTCAATTTTATTAATATTTTTTAATCAATTCTTACATACGTTTTCATGATATAATTGTTTCATATAGTAATAATAATTGATTATAAGTTGTATGTCCACTCATGATAAATTCGAAATAAATATCACATTTAAGGGTTGACCAACTAAAAAATTAATGGATTATACTTGGTTGATAATATATATAGAGAGAGACACATAAACATGAAATGCACGAGTTATTGGTTGGGCAGGACACAGACTTACTTTAATTAAGTTATTGTAAAATTAAAGTTGTCATTTAACTAATTGATTCGTACAAATTTTATAATTATACTCAAGTAGGCACTATTTATTATTTTATGTGCAAACCAAATAGTGAGTCTCATGAACGATTACGTCAGAAATCATATCTAGTTAAGGATTTCTGTTGAATACTTATTATAAATCAAATCAAATTATTTCTATAAAATCATAAATTTAGGAATATAACTAAAAATGGAGATGCGGGGTATCGATCCCCGTACCTCTCGCATGCTAAGCGAGCGCTCTACCATCTGAGCTACATCCCCTACATTGTTCATGTGTTACTTAGTTAGAATTTATTATCTTTCTTTATCCTTCTTTTTTTTTTTTGTTTTTTCTTTTTTTGGACGTTAGAACTCGTCTTTGAAATATGGATTGAAACAGAAGTGGACAGCATTCGTTTGAAGGGCTTGCGTTGACTCTGAGCCTTGCAATCATTACCCGGCCCAACATTTTTCTTTGAAGTGAGGAGCCTTTTTAAAACATATGGTGAAAGCATAATCTGATCCATGATGGATAGAGTAGTTATTCACCATATAAAAAATGTGAGATTTTATTGAAAAAAAAAAAATGAATAGAAATTAAATATAAATCACACATTTAGAATATTTTATATCAGTCCATAATGAACTCGGTCCATGATAGATATTTTCTTGAAGTGATAATGAAACCTACTATCACATATAATTAAGTGGTATGATTCCATAAAATTGAAAATATCATCATAAGATAGAGAGTTCTCCCTTGCTGATTAGGTGGAAGAGTAGCTATGGTAGGTGATTAAATTTATTCTTGTACATTTGTTTGTGGTGTGGGTTGGGTCCAGCCCATTACCTTGTCCAGAAAAAAATAGAGAGTTTAAATTTGTTTTTTGTTCATCATCTCTTCCTTGAAGACTTGATTGCCGAAAATAAAAATAAGAGAGAAAGTACTAATTTCTGTTCCTTGCCAGATGGCAGATATCTCCATCTTCATTTTCTCTTATTGCACAAAGTCACAAACAAACAAATTTAATTACAAAGCATTTTAACTTCTTTAAAACTTGAAAAGGATTCTATTCTATCCAAACAAGATGAGCATTCCTAAAACGATAAGTCTCCAAGTTCATAGCTAGTGTGTAAAATATTTTCGATTAACATTAAGGTTTTGTTTATTTGAGCGGAAATAGAGAAGAAATTGATGGAAGAGAGGAAAATAAAAGAGAAGTTAATTAATTTTTCTTATGTGGTATGAAAGAAAATAAAAGAGAAATGGGAAGGGAAGTGAAAAAAAATATGGACCCATAAAAAAAATTTCTCTTTTTTTGTGAGAAGAAATAAAATAAAAGTTGATTTCTTTTCATTCAAAAAAATTGAATTTCCACTCTATTTCTCTTCTCTTCCTTATTTCTTTTTAATTTATTTTTTCTTTGTTTACTTCTTTTCTACCAAATATAACCTAATTTCTGTTTATAATGATCACACTTAGCATCTTCAGTCCTCAAATGAAACACCCAAAATTGGGACGGAACTAAATGAAAAAGAGGCAATTCAAGATCATCTGTATTACTTTAGTACAATTTTGTGGTAAAGACAATAATTTTTCACTTAGCCTTTATTCCAATTATATTATTATAGTAATAAGTTAGAGAGCCTCTTTTGGTAATTATTGAGAATGGGAAAGGATGCACCAAAGTGGAAGAAGATATATTCTTTTGTTAGTTCCCAGTCCAACCCTAAAATTACGAGACAGTTTAATGATTATTTGTGTTCATAAAGTAGGGCACTTTAGACGCATGTAAAGTAAAAAAAACCCAAAGTTACTTTTTGGTCGACAAACTCATTATCTATTCAACCCTAAACATCTACTCTATCATCGTCATATTCCACTCAGCTTTTTCTTCATAAGCATTTTTTTTAATTAAAATAACACTTAATAAATGAATGAATCCATCTGTCAATCTAATCAAATGATAGTATATTAATAACAGAGATGCAGGAACTCAATTAATTTATTTTATTTAATATATATAATTTTATATTTTTATGTATATATATAATTATGTACATATTATTATAAGTTCGTTTTATATTTCTCAAACATATGATCTTTAAATAATTTATAATAAGTATAAAACATTATTTATCTCTTTAATTAATTTTTAAAACAAGAAAAAAAATAATTTTAAAATAAAAAAATTAAGGAACCAACATATTATAACCAATAGAAAACCAACACATAGTCATGGATGATAACTCATATAAATTTTGAATGATAACTTAATCTTGGATATATGAGTTATCAATTTTGAATGATAGTTATTGACTTCCTAATGACTTTTTAATATTAATTCCATAGCACCGTTCTTTTAAAATTAAATTAAATGTATTAAATCTCCATTCTAATTCGATATCAAAATTTATTAGTTTTAATATTTATTGGTCCACCTATCTCCAAATGTCTTTTAAGAACAAATGACATTCTTTATCTTTCTTTATATATAGCATGTCTTATGAAACAAAATTGGTAGAATTGTTTATTATATTTAAGCCAATTTATATTCACATTCATATTAAAATTATACGTGGGATACAAATTAAAGGCATTTGATGATGGCTGTTTTTATAAAATAAAAAACGATAAGTGCGCGTAATTTTTCATTCATTCTGGTCCTTTATGAATGCCATAAATATTTTGTATATAAATGTTTGTATTAAGAAAAAAATATATTAAAAAATTATAAAATATTTTATAATTAAAATTAATTTAAAATTAAGGACTAAAAATTTGGCCATCTCTTTCCGTAATAATTGTTCATGAAAATGGGCACCGAAAGGCAATGGGAGAAATAAGTTTTGAGAAGAGAAGTTGAAGAAAGACAAAGTGGGAACGGAGTGAGTCAAAAAGCGTAATCATAACAACCATCACTTTCTATCTCCCTTCATTTTCAACATTCAACGCTCTTCATACATAAACTAACACTCCTTCAAACTCAAACTCAAACTGAAAATGGATCACCACCATAACAACAACTCTGATCTCTTCCAACTCCTTGCTGCCTCCGGTGCCGCAGCTGGTTATTACCACCCGGCTTCTATGTTCATGATGGATCATCAATTATCCCCTGATGATGATAACATGAGCGCCGTAGAGATAGAACAACCCTCTCATCATCATCATCAACAACAAGAACATCAAGATAGAGCACTCGCCGCCCTCAGAAACCACAAAGAAGCTGAGAAGAGACGCAGGGAGAGAATCAATTCCCACCTCGCTCGCCTTCGCACTCTTCTCCCTTGCAACTCCAAGACTGATAAAGCTTCTCTTCTTGCAAAGGTAGTTCAGAGACTCAAAGAATTAAAACAACAAACATCACAAATCATCACCGAATTCGAAACCCTACCCTCCGAAACCGACGAGATCACCGTCCTCGCCGACGCCGCGGCCCACGGAGGCCTCATATTCAAGGCCTCCCTCTGCTGCGAGGACCGCTCCGACCTCATCCCTGATCTCATCGAGATCCTCAAGTCTCTGCACCTCAAGACGCTGAGGGCAGAAATGGCAACCCTAGGCGGAAGAACTCGCAACGTTCTGGTGGTTGCCGCCGATAAAGAACACAACAGCATAGAGTCTATTCATTTTCTTCAGAACTCGTTGAAATCATTGCTTGAACGCTCTGGTTCCTCTGATAGGTCCAAACGACGCCGTGCCATGGATCGAACATGAATATAATTATCTTTATCCTTTTAATTATTAGGTGCTTTAATTTCCCTTTTTTTAATTCATTAGGTACTTTGAATTTTATTTTTAAATGTAAGCATCCCCAATGTCTTATCAGTATAATCCAAGAAGTATTGGAGAGTTTGAAAGTTTATTTTCTAAAGGTTTGACGTGATCGTATCCTTTCTGTATAGATGTTGCTCTAAGATTCCGACTCGGGACTTAGATTTTAAAGGTGAAGTGATTAATTAATTAAGGTGTTATATATTTAGGGTTTCTGCTGTGATGATGTTAGGAATGATGTGGATCCTTGCATGCAAGTAGAAAAAAACAGGAGGCAAAGAATCTTACTGAGAATTAGTGATATGGAAGAAAGAAATTATTATCATTATTATTATTATTGTTATAAATTTTGTGCAAGTTGAGATGATGATGATGATTATATATAGTGAAGGAAAGGAGTCTGAATTATCTGCCAAAAGTAAATGGTTCTGTGAGTTTCCATGCTGTAGAAATTAAGAGTGGCATATTCGGTTTCTTTCAATGACCCTTTTCTTTCTTTCATTTCTTTTGATGAACTTATATATATTACACTGATTCTGAAGAATTGGGAGGAAAAAGAGGGTGAAGGAATACATTACATACATAAATGTTGGGAACTGGGTTTTTATATTTGGGGTTGGATTCTAATGAGAATGCTGAGGTTTTAGTTACAGCACACGGTACAGTTGTTGCGAATGTATGTGACAGTGAAATGACAAAGTGGAAGAATGTGTTCCCAAAATGTTGTTTTGTAATGTCTGCTGAAACTTGAAACAAACTAAAAAGGATCACTCTTGTGTAGCCTACCTCTACAATCAAAAGGTGTCTACATTTGTCTATCTAAAAAAATTTCAAGTTTTGAACCCTACTTTTAATTCAAATCAGATCGGATTATTATATGATGCCACTCATTTTTTATTCCTTTAATTTTTCTTGTGCTTAGATTAAAGTAGTATGTTTAAATAAATAAACACAAACCTTAATGTATGTAAAAGAAATTTTAAAAAAAAATTGATGTGAAAGAACACATTCTACAATAAAAAAATACTGACCTATACATATAGGCTAATGGTACAATTTAATTATAATGATGAAATAAATTTAATATCAAATTAGATCAGCATTTAATCTATAATATTCTAACATTTAGGATGATATCTGTATAAAAAGAAAAAGACTAGGAAGCCAATTAATATATTATAATCAATAGGGAGCCAACACATAGTTATGGATGATAATTTATATAAATTTTAAATAATAACTTAGTTATTGGTTCTCTAAAATTAGTTCCATAGTAATAAGAAATATGTTATTTAAATAACCTAAATTTGTCTTATAGTAGTTGTGGGTTGAATTAATTAAAAATGTGAATAAGAATAAATATACGAGACTTCGTATACTTTATACTATATGGAATCCAAATTAGACACACACAAAAAATATGGAATCCACGTTGTAAATTTGTTAAATTCATTTTTTAAAATTTAGATTGAGTTCAAAATGTTAAAATTAATTATTAAAAAGGAAAAATTGTGTTAGGAGAGAACCTCACCTTTAATTATTATTATTATTATTATTATTATTATTATTATTATTTCCTTGATGAAGTGTCTCTGGAGAGTGGAGTGTTCAATTTTTATTGGAATCCAACGTAAGATGTTATATCTTTGGTTTGAATGTCTTCAGTGTTGACCATGACCAGCATAGTGCAGTGAGGGTGGTCATGCAGGATAAAGGCTTTTTACTTTATTATTTGTGCCTCACTGACATTGATTTTTAATCATTATAATCCGTCCTCACCTCTAAATTCTTGAATTTTCTTAGTTTTCTGGTGTCTAAGAATTTTCTTAGTTTAAACTAAATTAAAATCACCTGCAGTTTAACATATATTGAAATTCCTATTTATGAAATACCCATTCAAATAGCTCAGGTCAGCCAAAAGAAAAAAAAAATCCTTTCAAATAGCTCTCACTTCAAATATGGAACAATCAAACCTTGGAATTTTTTTTATAAAAAATTATACAAGCTTATTCCTTATTAGTAACTGTTTTTCTATCATCTTTGATTTAACATATGAACCCACCCCTACTGATATCATGAGTGAAATTATTATTAAAAGTTAGCTTTGTCGTTTAACACCTTAACAATATATATAATAACAACAATATATAATTACAATAATGTAGTGCAATTATGCATGATAGTAATAATAATACTAATTATGACTACTAACAATTATTGTTATTGATCGATTACGTCAAATAATAATAATGGGGGTTTTAGCGATGAATATTTTGATGCGTATATCAATGTGATGTTACACATACTACCATAAATAATAATCAACAAATAATATAATATAAAATGTTATATAATTAAGTATACAACATAATTTATTATTATTATTATTATTATTATTATTATTATTATTATTATTATTATTATTATTATTATTATTTTGACAGGAGTATGCTACATAATTACCTTCAGTTTGTAACACAAAAATTAGTGTTATATAAGAAAGGTTAATTTTAGCGAATTGGAATTAGTTCGGTTCTCATCATAAATTCATAATCATTCTACTAATGCTTTCTTATAACTTGAAGTTTAATTCCCAGGAGAGCTTGACTTCATGCCCTCATCTAAACTCGAGTCAATATTTTCTTTACGCTAATTAGAAAGGAAAAAGATAAAATTGTCAATCTTTATCATATGCTACGAAGAATAATTAAAGAATTTTTTCTTTCTTTTTTGTAGATTGTTTTATGAACTCAGCAACAAACTAGGGAATGAATGGAAGAGAAAGAAGAGCAATCAGTAAAAGGAAAAAGCCAAATTGACTATAGTGTATATAGTTAGGTGGCATGAATTATAGCTTCTCCATTGTGCATATGTACTTACTGAAATCTATATGTAATAATATGAACACCAAAGAACACGCGAGAAAGAAGCGTGCATAAAGAAGCTGACAAAAGGTAACACTATAGAATAGGGAAAGATAAAAAGATACATAATATTAGTATATAGAATTGAATTTGTACAGATTCAATTTTTGAAATTTTTTTTTTTTTAAAATTCTATGTAAGCATTCAATTGTGTATTACTAAATTACCTAGTATCTCCAAATGATGTAAACATAAACATCATTGTTGACACACAACTATATGATTATAAGTATATATAGCACATAAAAGAAAATAGTGCTACCTAATAAAAAGTACTGGAAATCTTAATAAAAATCACCATAAAAATATTTAATAAAATGAAATGAAATATTCATTCGTTCAAGGAACTATTTAGTTCTGAATTTTTTTTCTCCCTTTACTTCTACATTTTGTAATGTAAGATAAGGTTTCCATATTTTTTTTTTCTTCCTATGTTAGATACGGAAACGAAGGAGTGAATATAATTTAATCTAATCTTTTGTCTTCATGTAGGATCTATGGGGAAAAAAAAAAAAGGTTTCACAGAAGAGTGGTTTAAACTAGAGAAAGAAGATGAACGTTTTCAAAGTGCAGACAAAGTGCAATGTACAAAGAGTGATTTGTCGGGAACGTGCTTAGTTTGGTGTACACTTTTTTCCTTATTTTTCCCACTCGATTCTCACTGGCCTCCTATACCTTTTTGCCCTCATAGATATTGTGTTCCTCTTCCTCTCATGCTGGCGTGCATTGCTCTTTCTTCTCCATCCACACCCATAAACTACTATCATTTTATCTCTAGCTAGAAGTAGAATAAAAGTTATGCTAATCTTTTTACATAACTCGGCAAATGGTTAATGGCAAAATGGGACTCATCCATACATGATTGCACGCAATCAAGTAAAAATTAGACTCCGTTTGGTTTTTATTTTGTGAAATAGAAATATGGAGACAGAAATGAAATACAAAAACAAGCTTGGGAAAAGATATATGAGCAGGTATTAAAAAAAAAAGAGGATTCTGTCACTATAGATTTTTTATCCACTCCAAAATGAAAGACACAAATAAAAGAGAGACAACAACTTTTATTGGTCAAGAATAATGTATGAAAGAAGCAAGATGTTGTCCCTATAGATTATGTCTTAAGCCGACAATTCACACACATTCTGTTTGTGAATAGGCCTGTATCGGCTCAGAGGTTAAATGGGTAAACACATTCTTAACCAAAATTATGTAAAATTCTCTAACTATTTTTTTTTCAGCCATAACAAAAGCACACACGTGTTTATAAGTTACCTGGTCACGAGCAATTCATACGCGAGAATTCTTCAATACATGAATGACACTATCTAATCCATAATTAGTTTTCCATCCTCATGCTCACCGTTGAATCTGCAGATGAGAAATCTAGCAATCCCAAATCAGCATCTAAAGATTCTATTTTTATCCTTAGTTCAGTTCGAAACCTGTGAATCATAGTAACTCTTGAATCTCTCCTGCCCTAAACTATTCTCTACTGCTTTAAAAACAAATCCTCTCGTGGGTCTATTAGCCTCATGACCTTATTTTAGCCCTTGATTAGTTTAGAGTAGAATACTAATGTGTGGATTACGTTATGTGTCCAAAAAGAAAACCAAGATATAAGAGAAAATATGAATGAGAAACAAAATTGTGTAATATACATTTTGGTCTATAAAGCACACTTAAGAAGAATGAGAACGAGAGCAAATCATCTATGAGGAACTACAATAAGCATAACATGTTAGCCGCAGTTAAAAGTTCATAGCAATGATTGGCAAATGTTATCATGAAAATATTTTATACAAATGCAAGCAACAACAGTGGGGTCAGCCCAGAGATTAACCAAAAAAAAATCTACAAGGTTTTACCACTTGCATCTAAACTTGACAACCGTGACTAACCAAAAAGGAAGTAAAAGAAAGGGTACTGTTACAGTTGCCCTAATTTCCAGCAAAGAATAAAAGGATCAGAAGTTGTTGCAGTTTAAAATTGTAAAGAAAAATCTCACCGCAGTATACATATCTCCACTCTCCTGCAAAGCATTTGCTGTTCAATGACTTGCATCAAGGTTAAAACATTCTGATCGATGAGCATATGATAATGTTAGTCTTTTGCTTTGAAGCATAGTTTACTCATCAGTAGGTGGGCTGAATCTGGTAATGAGACAGTATAGAACACCTAGGTGTAGGTTTTAAGACAAGGGCCGAAGCTTGGGAATCACTGTGTGGCGGTTGAATTAGAATGTCTGAAACTCTCACAGCCTGGGCAATTATGTAAGCTCTCGTGAATGTAAATATCACAATCAAGGCAAAATTGTTGCTTGCATTTTGGACAAGTAACAGAAAGTCCTGGCTTGTTTCCTGCACCAAAAACAGTCAAGGGAGGGATTTTTAGGAATATTGAGCAACAACATACTTTACAAGCAATACCGTTTTGAAGAAACAAGAAAATGCTAGGAATAATACAGCACTAACTTATACTATAGTCGCTTCCGGGTAGGCTTATGTAGCAATAAACTAATTAAATAAAGCAGAAATACCTAACTAAGAAGACAATTTTTTTTTAAAAAAAAATGAAAATTCTGAGCCTTGACTGCCTTTCTGCAGAAGCTTACCTTGACTGAGAAGACTTTGTTGACAGCCAAAACAATCACTGGAAAAACCATGACTACTACCATTTTGAGGTGTTTGAGAGACCTCATCAAATGGCACTATGGGAAAAAGATGATGATATGACCTTGCCAAATGTGGGGAAGAGATAAGCGTCAATCCGCAGATGCGACATTCAGTTGGAAGCTCACAAACACGAACTTTGCATCTTGGACAAGTGTAACCCCCTCCTATCCTAGCTTCTTCATGACATGTACAAATAGCAACAGCACTCTCGGCTGCTCTTTGTGGAAAACCCATCTTAATTAGATTAGCAGTAGCATACTCTGCTATCGCTGGAGGTGGTGGAGCATGCTCCAGAACTAACTCTTTAAGGTGGGACTGCATGAAAGTATATAACTATATGAATTGAAAAATCCATGTATATACAAAATCCAAGCTTATTAAACTATCTTATTTAAAAAAAATAAAAAAAAAAATAAAAAAAAAAAAAAAACTCCAAGCTTATTACAACAACAAAGCCTTATCCGAGTAAGTGGAGTTGGCTATATAGATCAAATAACACCATTGTGCCCTATCATCCATGTATATACAAAATAAAATTTGAAAGATGTTAAGGCATTTTAGGTGATCAGCAATGCCAATATCCCAAGTTCTTCTTGAGAAACTTTGATTCAGAAGGATAATTTTGCATATGAACAGTAATAATAACTAACCTCATCTAAAGCAACAGAGTAAGTTCCTCCAGTTTCTTGGCTGAGATGTTTGCATATGAACATTTCAGCAGCAAGGCCAATGACAGAACACCTTATTTTACTCTTTTTGCATTTCTGGATGGTTTCCATGAGGTCACCAGGATCACATGTACTAAGAGCTGAATATAAGATCAGAACTTCTCGATGGCCATATGATGGAATTTGATTTAGATAGCCAAGAACAAGCTCTAGCGCA